>VNJW01006723.1:0-93443 GCA_008042615.1 Drosophila auraria
GACGTGTTCTGAAAATTTGAGTAAAATCGGATGATAAACATGGAAGTTATTAAATAATAAAGTTTTCTGTCAATGCTTCTTCTTCTTCTGAGCCACAAAGGCAGTAGCGAAAAAAAGTGTTGCGTGCTTTCGAGCGCAGTATTAATTCGTAAGGCAGCTGCTTTCAGCTGCAGAATTTGTCTTTTTTGAACGTTGCTTAACATGTTTTTAGCAACATTTGTCTTCATTTGTCAACTTTTTGTTTTTTCCATGTTGGTGTGTTATTTAATTTCACGCACAATACTGGGTACCGGGTATCTCACAGTCGGTGACACTCGACTGTAGCTTTCTCACTTGTTTTCATATACTTTTAATATTTTCAGCAGATTTTCCATTGTAAAATCGTATATAAACTTTAATAAAAAGTGGAAGAGGAAAGATATTTATATTTAAAGGCTTATGTAACAAAATGGATTATGCTTCCTTCTTTTCAAATTTCAATTAACCCAATAAAGGAAGCTTCCTACACCCCTGCGGATAAGTTTCGTTAAACCTATTTAAACATAATTAAATCTACCACAGATTGGAGAACTTTTTGGTTTTTGCTAGTCTCTAATTTCGTATGCGGGTCAGAACTCGAAACCATGTTGCGAAAGTTTATTCTCGTTTGTAGCCAGGGGCGAATACGTGGCGTATGATGAATTTTATTTAACGCCTTTTGGGGGCGAGGGTGGAAAATAGATAGGTAGTTATAGAGAGCATCTTATTGTTTTAATTATTAAATTTTCTTTAATAAAGCGTAGTATTTCTGAGAGCAAAATTGTATTGGCTGTGGCATAATACAATAGCTGTTGAAGCGAAAGACTTAAAAGAACAATTTATTGAGTCGAAGAAAGCCAATATATTTACAGAGTAAAGTTTTGACAAACCAAATAAAGGAAATCAAATACTATTAAAAAAAAAAATTTACACTTCTTTATTTTATATACAAAAATTATATTAAAAATGCACTATTTTGTATATATTTCCCTTTAAAAACAATTATCATACGCAGCTTGATTCCCTATTTTTGTAGCTTTAAAGAGGCACACACGCAAGTAAGGCAACTTTAAACGGCAGTGTCGAACACGTCAGGAAACTGTTGAGTTGACCCTCAAATTTATGCGTGGCCGGCAGGACATAAAAACCAAACGCAAACAGTCACAAATGGCATACACTTTTTCAAGGCTCTACTGCTTATTGTTTTATGTTTTGCCCCCACTGGACAGCACAAATAATTTGCGTTTATATTGAATTTGTTTTTTTTGTTTTCTTGTTGGAGATTTAGTCAAAGTTGGAAGGAAATTGCATGATTCGTAAATATATTTTATTCAAACGGCCATGCGGTGGGCCCCAAATTTACATTACGGCACTGATTTTTGCTATTAGCAATCAACGTTTTAGTAAGAGTTGAAATAGGTATTCAGAGTTACTTCTGCAATGAATTGCTTAAATATACATATAACTATTAAAAAAAGCTTAGCTTATATAACCAAGTGTGAAAGAGGCTTTTGTGACGTGATGGAATAATTTCAAGCCCGGATTCGTATTCTGCGTAAAGAATTTCTGCGGAAACACTATATCCCAATTTATTCGCAGAC
The DNA here is from genome assembly GCA_008042615.1 of Drosophila auraria. NCBI lineage: Eukaryota > Metazoa > Arthropoda > Insecta > Diptera > Drosophilidae > Drosophila > Drosophila auraria. Next base: position 1,620 of record VNJW01006723.1, read on the forward strand.
AAAAAATTGAAAAGGACAGTGTAGTTTTTATGGCCTGTGTTTGTTTTGGTGTAAGAGGTAGCTCAAGAAATATGTAACATTAATTCAGGCAATTTAACCCTAATTTAAATCCTTTTGGACTAGGTCTGGTCCAACTTGCCAATGTGTCGATTTTCAAGGGATAAAGCATACTTTCGGGGGTTTTAAAGGACGATGTCAACAAGCTGTTGCCGCAAACACAAAAAACAAATACATATTTCAGAGCCAGTTAATTGTCTACCATGGGGCACGAATGCTGGGGCAGCCAGAGTTTGTTATTGTTGCAGATTTTGCTGTTGCTTTTGCCGAGTTTGCAGTTTTGTAATTAAGTCGAGCGCACTAATTAAAGAACGTTTCGTAATTAGGCTTTATGTCCCGGCCAACTGTCGACCTACTAGCAATATATTCTCGCCTAAGTATGTGGAACATTTAAAGAATCTCAGCTCTAACCTTCTTTAAAATTGATTTTCTGCCACGGAAAACGCTCAAGGGGATAGAAGTTCATTAAAAATGCAAAAACGATAGTGGCTGTATTGGCTGCGACCCCCAGCAAATGGCATTGACTGACATTTAATAGCGGTTCATTAAATTATCATTTACTTTACCCTCCAAGGCCGAAGGAGGTGAAACCTATAACAGAAAAAGTGGTTAAAGCGAAACTAACAGTTGTTCAAGCTATTTTGGCTCAAATATAGATCTTGTATTTATATCACATACATATATAGATCATATCATATAAGAGGCTGTCGATATATTACGTAATCACCTATGGGGAAGGGGGTCAGAGAAATGATTATGTTCGATTATCTGGAGAGAGGATTCTTGGACAATAATTACGTAATCATTTTATATCAAAATAAATAAATTACTTTTGTTTTATCAAGTTTTGGGGGAAAAAAATTAGTATGATTACGTAATCACAGGGGAGGGGTTGCTCCAATGATTACTCTTGATTACATTGCGGGGGAAGGGGGTGAAAAAATATCAAAAACGTGATAAAGTAATATATGGACAGCCCCTTACAGGAAGGCTGAAATTGAATTAAGGAGATTTATTACTACTGCCTACAAATAAATACGATTAAATACGATCAAATAGTTGTCAAACACGTACAAATAACAACTTACTTATTAAATAAAATAAATACATTTTTTTTACTAATGTAGGCTGATATTATGCTAACTTAATTAATCGATAAACAAACAAGAAAGCAAGCTCGACAAGCCGAAGTTTATATACCCTTGAAAAAAAATAAGTAATTTTATATATCGTTTCAATCAGAAATCTTTAAAAACAACGAAAAGCGGCTAATTTTGACCGATCGTTCATATGTCGGCTATAAGATATAGTGGTCCGACTTTGAAGAAATTTTAAATGTATGGCCATATTTAAATTAAAAGGCCATTTACTTAGTTTTATTCCGATATCTTTAAAAACAACAAAAATCGATTAATTTGGCCAGATCATAAATATGTCAGCTATAAACTATAGTGGTTCGACTTGGATGAAATTTTAAATGTATGGCTATATTTAAATTGAAACGCCATTTACAAAGTTTTAGTCCGATATCTTTAAAAACGACGAAAATCAACTATTTCGGGCCGATGTTTCCTTTGGAAGCTGTATAATATAGCGATCCGGTTTGCATAAAATTTAAAACGTATAGCTCTTATATAATTAAAGGATGATATATTTTATTTGAGACCAATATCTTCAAAAATAACGAAAATATGACATTTTGGCTCTATCTTTCCTATGACAGCTATAAGATATAGTAGTCCGAATCCGGCCGTTCCGACATATATACTAGCTGCAATAGAAAGAAGTCTATCTGCAGAGTTTCATTTGGATAGCTCAAAAACTGAGAGACTAGTTTGCGTAGCAACGGACAGACGGACAGACGGACATGGCTAGATCGGCTAGAGCTCGGCTGGTGATGCTGATCAAGAATATATATACCTTATGGGGTCGGAGATGCTTCATTCACTGCGTCGGAAACTTCTGATCAAAATTATAAAACCCTCTGCAAGGGTGTAACAATTTGATTTTTAAGTATTCATTTATAAGGCAAATCTCTTAATGCAAATATCCATTTTAAAATATAGGATGTATTGCAAACTCAAGACTAAAAGCCAAACACCGCCTTCATTCCGATGAAGTCTCCCGAGGCAATTTTACTTGGCTAGCTGTCGCCTTCCTGTCAGAAGTGGCTATCCTTGGAACTCCTGGGCTAACTTTGGATGGCGGCGTGCAAAGGTAAACATGTTTTGATTTCGATCTGGAAATGTATTATGCATGCCACCCCATCGAGGAGCCAGCGACGGGCACCGTGACCTTGGAGGCTGGACATTACCTTTAGCATCTTTAATCTATCGGCAGGCGAGACGCTTTTATCGGTCCACAAATGTATGCAAAGTCCATTTGAGCCTTCAATTAGTTAATTTGCCTTGATCCTGGGTACTCCGGTAGGCGGCTTTACACATTCCAAATTGGCTTTTAATGGCTGCGGATGCTTAAAGCTGCTTTAATTTTTGTTTATTCACTCGCTGAAATTTCATTATTATTTATGCAAATCCGGAATCCAGCAGAAGCTCCATGCTAATGCAGGCCACCTGAGGTGAGTGTCACATACTTTTGGTGTATTTCCTGTAGTGAAGAATGTATTGGATTGCAAATTAATTTTGCGGTAGAAAGCCGTAAATTAATGATAGACAAATACGGTTTGTATTCATACATATCTTGCATTGGATTTAATTTTATTAGCTTAAATATATAAGCTTAAATATATCCGATTTAGAATGTTTCAGAAGTAATCTGGTAATATATAATATATAATATAATGTACTCGAAAAAAGTTACTTTTAGTTCAAAAATTCTTGGTAGCATACAAGGTTTATATTTAAATATTATTGACATATTTGTTTTTTGAGTCTTACTCACTAAAGGTCCAACAGTCACAAATTCTTGGTCATGTTCAGTGCAGCCGAAGATGGAAATTTTTTTTCGGAGTTACGAGTTAGATTTTAACTTTACAACGGACCCTAGACGTCTCAGCGCACCAATGCCCGGTTTGGGTATATGCAATTGGATTGCAAATAAATAAACGCATATCAATTTAATATTAATAATTAGCGTAAGCTTCAACGTTGATAAAGTATCCTGGCGTTTCACATCAATCTTGCAATATAATTGCTAAATTTGCGGACAACTGTTGCCTGAGCTCTGTCAAAGTCCATTACGAATACGCCCCGTGTTGTCAGTCGGAAGTTGCACAAGTCAGCAAACACACTGCATCCAAAGTACCTGCTTTAAGCAGGTGTTTGTGTGTCAACAGAGCAGTTCAAACATTTTCTAACACTCGTGCCATAGTCACGAGGGCCGGTTGGAAACGAGTACTGACTATTGCCAGGATATTTCCTGCTAAGCTGAAATTAACAGGAACAGGAACGAACTGAGCTGCTAGTAAGTAATTTAGTTTCAGGAAATTTATGTTGAAGTGGAACCGGTGTCACTTGCAAGAGCTGCAATTCTTTGAATTGGATTCTTTAAATTTAAAGGGAAATCGTAAAGTCGCTGATTCCTAAAACAATCTTCATGCAAACAATAACAATTTTAAACTTTATCTCAAAGAAACAAAAACTATTTATATAACTATTTAAATGCACTTAGCTGTGCACCATTTTATTTATGATGGCACATGTAATCCATTCAATTATCTTTGAATCATTAAGCAACTGCCATAAGTAGTTTGGGTTTTATATTATAAGTTAGATAAGTTTGATAACGGAGTCGGCTACTAAGGCAAGGAAATATAAAGAAGAAAGTGGATTGCACTTGCAATAACACACTTGAAAAGATTAGAAAACCTAACAATTGGCTTTAATTGTCCCAATAATAGCTTTTTGTCAGATTTTATAATGATTGATTCATTGATTACTCAATATTTTAAGCTGATTAAAAGAAGGTACTTCTTGAACTCAAACTCTGGGAACAAATAAGCAATACTATAATAATTAATCAATTTAACCCAGGCTATGCTGAGCTAAAACAAGTAAGAAAGCTACAGTCGAGTAAGCTCGACTGTGGGGAGTCCAGTACAAAAAAATTTGTGCGTTAAATAAGAAGAGGATGCCAATGCCATTCTGTCTCCTCCTTCTTCTGAAAAAAAAGCATTTTCAGGTAAATTGATGCATTATTTAGTATGAAAATCGGCGCAAGAGCCACAGCTATGGGTGTCTGCGTGGGCTTCTGCTTATGCATTATCGAACCGCGTTAAATTCCCGCAACTTCCCAAATCACACTTTTTATTTTATTTTTTAATGTTATATCATATATATTTGTATTTTGTATTTATTTTACTTGTTTACTCAATGCGTAATAGTCATATTGACTTTCTTCTCTGCCTATTACATACATTCTCGGTTGGTACCGCGTATAAAAAGAGGTAATTCTACAGTTATATCGTGACAATCAATTCAATTCTGAACATCAACATTTTTGCAAAATTAATTTTTTTCATATTAAAAATCGTGGTGTTTAAAAAAAATATTGAAATTTAAAGGCCACAAAGAACCTATTTAAGTTATTTAATAATTTATTATTATTATTACCTTACTCTATTCTTTTATAAGAAGGATTATAAAGAAGAGTATAACGTATCAATTCCCAGGACTTTTCAAATATGGGATACAATTATGGCAATAAAAAAAGATGATATAAAGATTTTTTTTAAGGATTATAAAATTCTGAAGCTGTAAAATCTTACTGGATCGGAATTATCCAGTGCCTGGTACAATTGAGTAAACAAAGTTAAGGTATGTTATTTTTGTAATGTATCTTATAGATATCATTAGATCGGACCCAATAAATGTATACTTTGATAAACAGCTTACCCTTTTATTTACAGTACTTTACTTTTAATTTTAAGCGGTTATCTGATTTTTTCTTAAAAGCCTATCAAAATGTCAAGGTTTCATTTATATAATAAAAATTATAAATATATATTGATTAAAGGGCAAAAATATTTAAATATTTTAAAGGAAGTCGAAAAAGATTAAAATGCAGAAAGTAAAGTATTTAAGAAACTGAGCGTGAACGTAAAGTGGTCAATATATTTTATTTTTTAGAAATTTAAATTGGTTTCACAAATGATTGGGTCTTCACATTCATTAATCTAGCTTATATTTTACTAGAGCTTTGGTGCAAATTACAAGAAATACATTCGTAAATTCTATGGAAAATATTCGTTCAGATCTTAAAAATATAGAAGACTATATTGCCATCGATTTTTTACTGATCAGTGCCGGCACTTACTTGCTGTTGTTGTTTCTTCAAAATGAAAACATGAAACCCAAACAGAGCAACGTTGTTCTCACTCTCTCTTGACTTGCTCTCTCGAGAATGATTTGTTGCCGCTCACTCAGCAAGGTCGGCAACATGTTGCTGCGGTGCACAGTGGTCCGTTTTTTTAAACCACGTTGCAAAAATCAAATCATTTAATTATTTAAGATATTTTCTTAAACTTTGACATAATATTTTGCAAATCAAGCAGATTATAATAAAATCTTCAACATTTTATTTATATAATAACATACATTTATACCCTTCCAGGGTTTTATAATTTTACCCAGAAATTTTCGATGCTGTGAAGGAGCTATTTCCGACCCTATAAAGTATGATTATTCTTGATCATCATCAACATCCGAGTCGATTTAGCCTTGTCCGTTTGTCGGTCAGTATAAAAGCTATTTAACATTTAGGTTTTAAATGAATTTATATAATATAATATAATGTAATAAAGCTGTCCCGAAGGAAGCTTCTTTTCCGGTTTTAAAATTGAAAACAAAATAGCTGTATACGTATGGAAACGAACTAATCTGAACTTTGCCAAAAAAAACGATTAATATATCATAATCTGCACAAATCTAGCAGAAGTATTTATTAAGCCTTTAATTTTTTACGCATAAATGGAGACATTTCCAACCCATTAAGTATTTGTCTGCCTGTCCCTTCAGAATGGCTTGGTTCACTTTTCAGTTTCCAGAATCCGAATAGAGATTTTTGCAACGTGTTTTCGAATATCGAGCCACTGTGCATTGCGTGTGTCTGTGTCTGGGCCTTAGCCTGTTGGACTTTTGGTTGCTCAGTCTCAGTTCTGATTGGAACGTGTACGGGTGCGGTTCACCGGCGGTTTTCTGGCCGTTCACGGGCGATTCTTTTTCCGTCGGACGCATTTTTCGCGCGTTTCCTTGCTTTCCGAAGCGCGAGTGTGTGTGGGTGGCAGTGTTGATGTGATTTTTTAAAATAACATGTGCTAATCGGCAATGTGTTTTTATAAATATATTCATTGATATAAATGAATTAGAAATAAACACTGGCGAGGGAGTCAGATCTAACCATTAGGTATTGTAAAGAAGTTTCACTTCCAACGAACCGTATAATTAAAGCCCAACGAATCATTGAACTAATTTAACTATTTGATTCGCAACATGCTAAATATATTATTTTCTAGAACACAAAATGTTCTACACTTTCCAATAATTATTAAGGAAATCCATTAATATTATTTGACATTATTTGTTATTTTATGACATCCATAAGTGGTTCTTTCTTTCCAAACCTAAAACTAATTCAACAACAATGTGGAACAACAGAAAATAAACATTGAACTTGGGGGACCGACCGACACGATCTGCTTTCCTATAATCAAGTGTAACTAATTGCCAAGCTCAATAGCAACTAAAATTAGCGAAAAATACAAAAAACCAAATAAATAGAAAATATAAAATACAAAAATACGATGCGAGAACGCGGGCGAACGAATCTGAGTGAGTGGCGACGGATCGAAATATATTCAGCGACCTCTCTCGCGCTCTCTTTGATAGCGCTAATCGTATCTGATTTCGGTTTTTATAAAATATTTATTTCCATTTAAATTTCGGGTAGCTGTTCGTTAATTAAATATGGCCGTTGCCGCAAAGGCAACACTAGCAAGTGTCTCCAATTTGAGCATTCTATGAGACTGCAAATATAAATTAATGCTGCTTTCAACTTGGCAGCTGGTGGCAAATTTCTACGTCAGTTCTGGTTGTTATTGTTGCTGTTTTTTGTCGTTTTATGTATCTTTTTTGTTGTATTTTTTATTTGCAATTTTTTTCAACGGCCGAACGAGTTGATCATCGCCAATGTGTGAATGTATGATGAAAGAAGTGATACAAAAAAACAAAAACATATACATAAGTGAATTTCTTATACATTTATTTATTATCTGAAGCATGTGAGTGTGTCTGTTGACTTTGGCATTATTAGTATTTATAGTTGCATATCTTTTAATACATTTTGGGCCCAATAATTCACGATCTAGGTGATAGATGGCTTCAAAGAATTTGTAATTAAAAGTGAATTCAAATATCAAACAAATAGCAAGCAGACTGAGAGGCTTATTTGAAAAATCGATTTAGAATCGGAGATTCAGCATAATATATAGACTTTTACCTAATTAATAAGTTTAAACGCCGCCTAGTTTCAACAATGACCTTAGCCAATGTCCTTCTGTTTATGTATCATAATTTCGATTTATTTTTAAATCTTAACCACACATTTAACAACACCAACTCATCCAATTCGCTTGGCTCTAAATAAATCAAGTTATAAAAGTGTTCTCGCAGATTTTGTTTTGGCTCACAGCTCTGCATTAATAAATTAACGCCCCCACTCAGCGTTGCGCATTTTTCCAGTTTTTATTTTATCTTTATGGCCAAGAACCGAGTTAAGATTCTATAAAAAGCGGCCATGCTTCGTATATAAATGTGAAAATAAGTAAAAATAAAACCAAATCAAAGCCACTTGGCATATGCTGCCCCCTCCGATAAGGAATTGAAGAAGCGACCGCGCCGGCGATTTTTTCGGGGTTCTCGGGCTGCGTCTGAGACATTATCAAATGGCGATAGCGCCGATAAAATACTTTATTGAAGCCGGCAGTAAGTCCAATGAGACAAATTGTATTTTAAATTTTTGCCAAATTTGTTTTATCTTTCATAATCGAATATCAGTTTGAAATGATTGCCACAACTGTCTTATCGCAAGGGTTGAACGTTGCGAATGAGCAATGCTGCAGCGTGACATTTATAAAAAATAAAATATTTGTGTATATAAAAGGAATCATTAGTAAGTGGGTTGCAGGAATTTTCCCTTTAGCTTGCTTTTATTGTTGATATATTTATATATACATATATAGCTATTCATTTTGAATAAATTCATGACTGAGAATAACATGCTATATGAGGGATTGGCTAATTTACAGCATTTAAAAATTCAACATTTTCACCGGATGTCTGTTCAGAAGACACTAGTTAACAAAACTAAACTAACTTTCTAACCAAAAGAAATATAAGATTATTAATGGCCTGAATTAATTAAAGAAAATGTTATTTTTTGTGTAAAAATATAACATAGAGTAACCTATAAATATAATGTATAGCTCAGACCTTTTAGCTTTTCACATTTGCCGTCTAGTGTTTATGTTTATATGCACATGCACACATATCTGTATGTTTTGCACCATTTCCTCTGTGACTTTGTCAAGTTTAAAAAAATCTGTGAAAATTGCGTTTTTATTTACCTACACAAGTGCAGGGGCCGGTGAAAGTGGGTGAGTTGTGGGTACGGGGGTATTGTTGCTTTTCCTTAGGTCACATCACACAGTTTCTTATTTTCACAAGATCTCCGCCACTATATAGTATTATCCGTATATACATATGTATGAGAACGGAGCGTATTTATATTTATTTCTCGTTTGAATTTAATTAAATTTGCACATTTGTGTTAAATTTCCAACACATGTGCCGGCGTCCGTCTCTCGTGCTCGGCGTGAGTATGGGTGTCTATCTATGAGGGCCTTCCGTCAGTCGGCCGATCTGTCTGTCTAGGTGTCCGCCGGTCCGTGTGTGTGTGCCCCCTATGTGTCAACCTAGACGCCTAATCAAACAACAACAACAAAAGAAATAGCACCAAAATCCCAACCCTACACATAGGAAAAATATCGAAGGAAAATTACATTAAAGTGTTTAGTAATTGCAATTAATAATTGCATATGAACTTGTAGAATCAGACTTTTATGAGCATATGAAAGGATTTCTTTTTCAGTACATTGAAACGAATTATTTTATTTACTTTTATTATTATATCCCTATTCACAGTAAAAGCTTAAATATTTTAAAACAAAATCCAACATATATTAAGTATTTTATTATGAAAGCAATATTTTTGTATAGCTAAGGAAGGGGATTGTCAAGCCAAATGTTTAAAAGATTATTTTAATTTTATGTTGATATACAAACAAACATTTCTCCCTGTGTAACAGAAAACAGACACAACAAAAAGTATAATAAACATGTGTAATGACGGGGAACGAGAGTAAAACGCATCAAAACCAAATCAAACAGAGAGCAACACGACGAGGCAAAGTTTAACAGATAAATGGAACTAGAGGGATTTATTCAAATATTCTCAGAGGATTTATTTTTACCCCGCCATTGAGAAATCAAAATTTTATATGAAATAGACAGTCCAAGTTGCGATTTAGATAAGCGTAATTCTACTTTATAGTCAGTATCTGTCTCTCTGCAGTTGGAAAAAATTGTGAGAAAGTGTTTTTAATTTGCAACAGGAAAGCATTACATTGAATGGAAGTGACATCACAAATGTTCAAACTTTTTCTCAAGGGAGATTTTTTATCAGACTGCAGTTCCCTAAATTCTCAGTAAAGGTTTCCCTTATTTATTTTGTTTGATAATGAAACCTTTTTATTTATTGAATGGTTAACAGCATTGTTGAATCGCACAAAATTAATAAATGTTCCATTGCGTCGGAAAGTCCCTTGAAAGTGGTTCATTTATGTGGCCGTATACAGGAAATGTTGTGGTATTTGTCTTTTTTAAGAATCTTGTTGGCTTAAATCGTGAATTTTCCGGCTTTTCCATTAAATTAAGATACATTTTGTACAAAATATCATTTTTAATTAAGATATTTGGAATGTGTGTTTGAATTAGATGTTCAAATAAAGAAACATGTATTTCCGAATTTTTTTTTAACTTAATAAAAATAGACAAACCCTTTAAACTAATACTAATTTTTAAACAATTTGTTGGTTGGTAAAAACTAAATGGTCTCGTTGGAAATCAATGCACTTAACTATTTTCAGCTACAGTTTGCTTGTGTGAGGTGTGACTTGTTGACGTAAATAATTCGCAGCTCTGGCGCTGATGTATTTCTGTTGAAATATTGCCTACACACTTGTCAATTATTGCAATCAATTTAAGTGTGCAGCGAATTTGTCGAAAGTTCTTACACACAGATTTGTAGGCATTTCCTTTCACACTTGTCCGACTTGAGAATGTCAAATGATCGCGCAACGGGTTTCAGCAAATCTTAGCAGAAATTGATTTATTTGCCCAGTCTGTTTGGCCATAACGCAGGGGCCGCCGTCCCAGAAGCCAAAAATTGAATTCGTTCGTACTATACGTATGCCCGAGAGCATTTGCACAAATCTTTGGGCTGGGCCGCTCCACTGGTCCCCGCCAAATGGGCGCGAAATTTAATTTTATGGCAAATCAAGTTTGTCTGGCACATTGCACAAATATTTCATTTTGACCCACAAGTATTTCAGCGATATAAAGAATCCAAACTGCATAGCACTCAAATCTGAATCGGAAAAACCCCTAACGATTCTCAAAGCTTTGCAAATTCACAATGTTTGCCATTGTTTATTTTTGCTCTTAATTACCTGTTGTTTCGGCTTTGGCAGCCGCTGGACGTCGGTTCCTAGATAATTTGTATTTTTTGGCCACGCTTATTTTTAGACTTTTGATGTCGACAGCTTTTATGGCCGGCCGCGGGGGTAGCTAATAAAATCGCTTAGCACATGTTTCAAACATTTCTCTCGGATCCATAAATGAGCAATTAAAGCTTATCTTAATGCGATCATCCCGGGGAACGGAATGCAGCTTCCAATGGATTAGCGGGTGCTGAAGATACATTTGATTAAAATGTCCTCTCAAGGTCTTTTCGCTTATGGCGACAGCGATGAGAATGCTCGGACTATCTGCCACTGAAAACGGCACAAACTGGACAAGCCGGTTCAAATTGGTTCCAAAATGCCAACTACTTGGCGCTTAATAAGTTGAATGAGCTTCTATTCATTACTCATGAAGCATTAATTATTAGGAAAATAAACACCAATTAATAAAGCAATAAACTGAGTAAGCCTTAAATTAACGAAACTAATACATTTTCACATAAGATTGATTGTTATTTTTACTTAAGTTCTGCATACTTCAAAATTATTTTATTATTATACAAAGTAGATTAGTATTCCCAAAAGCCACATTTCGTATGAACTGCTTACAGTTGAAGCAGTTTAAAAGATTAGGTATTAGTTATATATAATGTTACAGTGAAAATTAAGCGTAGCCATTTTCACACCATGTTTCCCTTCGCATCCCCTCGTACCGCCCTGTAATTAGCTCAACTACATGCCAGTCCCTTAATTGATGTTTTTCCTATAAGTAGTTTATGCATTCTGTGCCAAATCAAATTAAACACCATCAAGCAAAACGGCAAGAGTCACGCATCCACCCACCAATTGCAGTCCATGGCAAGCTGGGACGTGCCAAGGCGAAACCACAGAACTACGGGCTCGAATCCGCAAGAGCCACCCAAGCCACAAGAGCCACACCCCCACACACACCCACACCCCTAGCTCACACCCAATACACACACAAACACATACAATCACACCCAAAGGGCGGTTACCCTAATTCGCATTTAAATGGCTCTCTGCCTGCGGTCGGGAAGGTTTGGCTAATGAATCAGCATTCATGGGCCAAGAGCAGCAGAAATCTATGTACATACAGAGGACCTCATCTATTTTATTTATTTTTTTTTTTGCCAGTAATTTGAGCTCAGAAAACAAAAATTAGCTTGCTATTGAGGAGGCCTGCCCTACTGTGGTCCACCGCTGCGTATACTCGATGCCGTTGCTGCTGGGCACTTGGGCCCCGATTGCGAATGAAGAATGCAAGGGCCTGCACTCACTCTAATTGCACTGAAAGCCAAATCTCTTTGCCGACGTTTTTGGACATTCAATTAAAAAAGTTTTCAAGAGCCCCTCAAGTTTTAATTCACACTGTTGTTCCGCTCGCTGAGTCTTTTCTAAATCGTAAATATAATTTTCATCTTGTTATTTGGATAACAGCTTCCTGGCCACTGACATAAGCCAGGACAAGCCCCACACAATAATTTTGTGAATACTTCCATCTTACTGTGGTTTTATTGTATTTCTAAAAAGATTATTCCAAATAAGTATAATTGTCTTAATGAGTGTTTGAATAAAATGTTTAAGTAAAGTGCCAGCCAAGTTTAATGTAAATGTTTCGTCACATAAATCAAACTGGTTAAAAAACCGTATATTTTTGTCGATTCCTACTCTATATATTAGAAGTATATAAGCAAGGGTATTCAAAGTTTCGGGCTCCAAGCTGGCAGTTTTTTTTAGTGCTCAGTTTTACTCATAAACAGATGTTGTTCGTCTTTATGAGGCTTATAAAAGTTCCACCAGGGGAGAATTGGAGATGACCCGAGGTTGAAAACAAACATAAAACAGATAGGATGAGAAAGTATCAAATATATTTGGGGTGGGAATAGTAGAAAGTATTTTAATATTAATTGGAATTTAGTGCAAAAATTAAATAGGAGGGAAGCTAACTTCGCCGAGCATGAGTTTGTATACCCTTGCAGATAATAAAACAAATAAAAGTAAAGTATAATATATTTCGTTTTAAACCGACATCTCTGAAAACAATGCAAACCGGCCAGTTTGGCCCGATCGTTTACAACCTATAAAGAATATATATTCTTGATCAGCATCACAATTATAATACCCTGCAAGGGTATAAAAATGGGGTTCTTTCTCATCTTAACTAAAATTGAGTTGACTTATTTACTTTAAAGTATACAATTTAATCGTATTTTATTCATTATTCACGAAAAACCTAATATTTCCATCTTCAGTATGAGTCCCCGCAAAGTTTGTCCAATTATGATATATAAATGATGACAAACACCCGAATACAATAATGCCACCAGCAACCCCGGCAGGCCGAGGTGCTCAAGTTGAAATATGAGAGACACGCTGGGCATCAAAATCCCCGAAAGCAGCGGAAAGAAAACTTTGGCCGTCCCTCGCCGTCACAACCCCTTGGAGTGGCGAAGGCAATAAACACAGGCGTAATCATTAATCATGCGCGATCAAAGTCAAAGATACAAAAAACAGACACACATACGTACGAGCAGATACACAGATACACTCAGGGAAACTCAATTGCTCTCGAATACTTATTTAAGCCAAAATCTCACCGAGAAAAAAGAAATATATCTACTTCAAATATCTACTTCAGTTTAATAAATTCTATTATATAAAATGGCTTAAGAAAGTAGTGCTCAGGCACGGAAGGCTAGATAAGAGATAAAAACTACCTTTATTTTTTAAATATTGCATAACAAATGGCTATGACTAAAAAAAAACTATTTAACGGTAAAAGAGGCTAGACTTAGCTTTAAATATTCAATTTGTCAGCATTGATGGAATGTAAACATTGTGCGTATACTGACTGTGGCTGAGCAGAGAAATTTGCTGATCCGCGATTCAGGGCTGCAGGCCACACCGGTTTAGGACCAAGTAAAACTCATATCGTTTTCTCCATGTGTACAATTGTTTGGGGAACAAGCGTCGTTATTCTGGATTGATGCTTGGGGGCTACTTTAATCAATTTCAAACAACAAACACAGAACACTTGGATCCCCAACACTGCAAAAACGCAAGGTTCTTTGGGCAAATATTTTTGTATATCATTGTTTATTAAAAGAAAGAAAGATGTATAGCTGTGAGCCACGATGGGGATATGGGGAATATTCGGGTGATAAATGCTCGCGGCTAGCAAACAAACGACGTCACATTTGCCAAATTGAAAATATTCACACGAGTTCCCATATACTATGGATAATGGCGCGAGACATTTTTTGAGTGCACACCTTTAAAAATGCAATAAACGTGCCAATCAAAATGCTGAAATAAAAACAAAATAAAGTGGAAAATTTATGAGTTTTCGTCCCTCCTCTAAGACTGTTGTTGCCCCACTAACTCAAAAGACGATAATTACGATAATAAGTTAAATGAAAAAATTATGATAATTGGCCGACGAGAAGACTACGCCCTCGCTTTCAGTGCATTCTCCAGAAATATTTGCAAGCGCGAATGAGGCTGCTCATCCGCCCCGTTGGCCGGGTAGCTGTAAATGTATGGCAACGCTTATATTCAAGGAAATGCACATTACACCGCCATATTTATGGCTTATAGAAAACTGCACATAACTTATAAGAGGCTTCCCCAAGGAAATTAGAGGCATGGGGCTTGTGGAAAAAGCATTTAATTTTGTTAACACAATTGAAAATGGGAAATATTTCCGAAATTAGGAGCCGTGTCGCACACTTAGATTCAGGAAGTCGATTTTTGGCCAGAGGTTTGGTTGAAATAAAAATAAAATCTGGTTATACTTTGACTTTAGAAAATATACACTAGAATTTCAAACCGAAAGTTAACAGATTTCTCGTATATGTTGTTTAAATTAATAGATATTTTCTAATTGAGTTTGTGCCAATTTTATAAACAAACTGGAACTTGGTGTTTGTTTTAGTTCAAACAACCTGTGAAAGCATTATTTTACTCTATCCAATAAAATCGAAAGAGTGAACAAAGAATGCAAAGAGTGAAGTCTAACCTAGTAATGGTATGCAATCAAATATTTGTTGGAATTTTACTAACGGAATATTTATATTAATAATAATAATACAAAAAAATTAGTTAGATACAAGAGAAGAAGAGTAAACATTTTACATTTTATACACTGAAGTCCTAGGACTACATATAGGCTAACGTATCTGTTAAACATCATGAGTATTATCCAGTTAGGATAAATAAAAGAATGCAATCGAATATTTGCGAAAATGATAAACATACTTGAACCTAATCTTTATAGGAATTTAAGCAACCTGCAAAACGCTTTGTTTATTTATTTCCACCGCCGCTGCACTAAGTTGAAGCACCCCTCTCGGCAATGGCCGAGCGTAAACAAACCCCCTTAAAAATGGAAAACAAAATGCGAAAACACGAACCGGCGAGCAAAGCCAAACAAAACAATTCTGAAAAGAGCTGAACCCATCCGAGTCCAACTAAATGCGGCTGAACAATGGATCTCTGTATATTTATTTATGAGTAGTTTCAGCGAGTGCTCTTGTTCCTTGTGTGTTTTGCGGGTCAAACGCGTGGTCGCCTTTCGCTGGCTGCTTGTTTAAAAATGCGAAAAATCTACAAGTGGCCACAATAAAAGCGAGACTGTGGTGGAAATGACAATGAATTTGAGTTGGACTTGGAGCTTATCAGCAGCACTATTATGTGCCCCATCTAAGGTCTTTGGGCAAGGCCAAAATAAGTGAAAATAAGCTATTGACTGAGGGATATATAGAGGACTATTCAAATTGTTGACATGCTTTTACAGGTTTATTAAATTTTATTTAATGTGAAAGTATTATGTAGGAAATAGTTATAATTATTTTGTTTTGCATTTTTCTCACAACTTTTGATATCAGAAACTTTTGAAGTTAAAGGTGCCATCTACATACTTATTATAGATTGAAAAGACGTAAAACTGATTTTTTTTAATAACTCATTTTAAATTAGATATAAAATTATACTTCTAGTCTTTTTTTTAGACTACATTACTAGGTACGCAGTTAATCTGATATCTGTTTACTATTAAATAAAATAAATTTTGATCTTTCAAAGGGTAAAACTACTTGTAAGTCGAACTTCTTTATGGTTTTGGTTGACTTCTGTGGCTGATTGCTTTCATCCTTAGTTTGTTTATGTGTGCTCCACTCCAAATTAAACTGACACAATTTAACTTGACCGAAAGGTGCAGCCGTGAACAGCCAAGCGAAAAGCATGAGCATTTCTGGGTAGCAGAAACTTTTACCAACTTGAATGAACAACGGCGGCGGCAAAGTGTAGTTAGTTCGGTGGCCTGACAAAAGCGGAAAAAACTTTGACTCTGTCGCAGTCATTTAATAGGAGAGGGGAAAGGACTGCTCGGTGGAGTGTCGCATCTCGCATGTCGCATGCCTTAAGGATATACGAGAACTTTAGCAGAGTTCGCTTGACATACTGACATTTGGACACTGGGGCAAGGCTCTAAGGACTCGTAAATATGCTTTCTCTTTACATTTCTTTGGGTAATTAAAATTGGTGAGAGAAGTCTGAATATTTAGCTGCGGTTTCTCTCTGAGTTCTCTGGTTAAAGTATGCTTTGGAAATGTTTAAGTAATTCTAATCCTTAAAGTAGAACTACAACCGTTCTTTATGTCTAAGCCTTTATTTTGGGAAGTAAAGGCCATAATTTTGCTCCCAATCTAGTAGCCTCAGGCATAGACAAACTTAAAAGGTAAATAAGAAGCTTTTTTAAACTTTGATTATGCTCATTAACTATTTTAGCCTCTCTAAATGTCTGCAAACAGTTAAATATGTTATCATAATAAAAGTTTTATAAATTCTTAGTTCCTAAATAAGGGGTATACATAATATATCCTTAAAATCAGAAAACAGGAAGAACAGAAGTAAACTTGGACAGAAGTTACTTTTGTTGTGTTCTAAGTGTGTTGGCCTGAAAACTTTTCTAATTGCTGCATGGACACTTTGAAGCCAGGGTATCTACATACAGAGATACAAACGTTTTCTTTGCAAGGAAAACTGCCAAGAGGAGCGAGGTGGAAGTGCGCTAGGAAAATGTTGTGCCCAGAACCAACATTTAATAACATAAAACAGAATGAACAATAAGTTCGAAGCTGTCACTTGTAGCTGCCGCTTGCATCTTGAATTTCCTTTGGTGTTTCTGAGTCCCTGGAAAGTAAACTGAAAAATGGATACTAGAAAACAAGACCCAGCAGAAACCTCATTTGTACTATGCTATATTTAAAGGTCACCATTATGTTTTAAGTAATATTGAAAATGTAAATATTTGTGAATATTTGTAAGTGAACGATTTTTTTCTTTTTACACTTACTTGAAAAAGAATGAAGAAAATCATGAAAATTTGAAACTCAGATCGTTCTTCTGCTGGTAATACTGGCCTGATCAAGAAAAATTTTAACTGGTTTCCATTGCAAGCACTTAACGCAAATAATAAAACAAGTATATGTAATTTAAAAATGTAATAAAGTTAAATTTTGCAACGGAAAAACATATTTGCCAGTCATTTGGCGGAAGAAAAGCTCTCGAACTAACCTTACTTCTTACTTCCTTTTCGTTTCGCTTCAGTACTCTCTCTGTGTCAATTTCCGAACGGAAGGAAGGAGCAACAAGTGTTACAGGCCCGAGGCGGCGGAGGAGCATCCCGGAGCGGAGCCCGGGGCAGGGCGAGGCAATCGGAACGCGCAGCTGGCGGCTGTGAGGAGAGCCCGCTTCCGGCTTCCCGCCGTTCGCCATGGTAGAGCACAATGCGGAAACTGCGAGAACGGAAAACGGAAACGCCACAAATGCAACGAATCTGATTGTTAAAGTCGACGGAAATGCAGCGCAGCCCAGGACGATGACATCATCGGCGGCTAAGATGGCGGATGCGCTGTCCGCCTCCTTGGCGGATTTAAGCGAACACGAGAATGGAACCACGGGTGAGTGCGAAAATCCGCCGAAAATGCTTGAATGGAAAAAGCTTCTTCGAGTCAAATTAGTTTCGCGAAACAGAACTTTCTATTTACAGTTAAAGTTCCTTAAGTCGAATAACTTATGGATAGAATTTCTGAAGGACGAAGGCAGTTCCTTTTATAATTCTCTAAGTATTGATTTAGCTACCATCGTCATATATGGAAATACACTGATCGAATTTATTAAATTTTATAATAAGCTCAAAAATTAAAAAAATAAGATTTTTCAGGCCAATTTTTCTATCAGTGCACGTTTATCTTTTTTGGATAAGTTATTCGTTTTTTATTTTTATTACTCTCCATTAAATTCAAAGAAAGATTAAAGATTTATTATCTCTGTAATCTCGAGGCCAAACTTTTTTGTATATGTGTCTATTTATAATTTTTCATTTAAGGCTAAGGAGATTTTTAACGGAATGCTGTTGCATCCTCACCAGTGTTCATGTTAGGCGTACGGTTAGAATCTTTGTTTTGTCCTACTGAAGAGATAATATACAAGAAATTAAATAAAGATGCAATGCTTATAAATGTGCGCTGTACGTAGCAAAAGATACTAAAGTAATATTGTATTTGCACTTTTTGACGCTGGTGCTGGTCTATTAAGAGAGCCTCGGGCTCGTTTCCCATTCATCCTTCAGCCAGCTCAGGGCAGCTTGGCTGGTTGCCTTGGTTGGGTCTTTAAATTGAATTGCCAGTATGCCCAGCCCCGAATAGCCGAGTCCCCGCCGACCAGCCCCAGTCCAATCCCGATCCGCCCCAGCTCACTCCATCCCTCTGGTCGGCTGATGTAACCCCGAGCGCTACTTAATTTGGGCTTGTCACGATAACATCAGGCTCTCCCCGTTTCCACCTTCGTACAGCGTGGCGCGTTTGTTGTTTTAATTAAATTTACCCCACTCGCGCGCCTTTCATAATCATAATCGTAATAATGATGAAGAACAGTTCTTTTACTATTAATTTTTGATTAATTTGTGTCCGCAACGCGGGCCAAGTTCAAAAGTCAAAGAGCCGAGGTTAAGTAGAATCTGTACTTGGATTGTGTACGCTGACTTATAATAAAGTAGTTTCAACTTTATACTGAAGTTGAAAGCAATCTATGGTTTAAGCTTCAGCACAAAGTCGAAACTTATCATAGTATGTATCTGAGCGGTCTTAACATTTTTTTGAGAGCTAGAAAAAGCAGGGGCAAAGCTGTAGTGCACAAATTTCCGTAGTTTGTACGTCCTACGCCATTTTCCGTTGGTTCACAGTACGCCTTGCACGGGGTGCATCTTAATTCGTGGACATTGTAGTGTTTTTCACCAACAAGCATTGAGCATCCCAGCTCCGGCGACCAGAAGCAGCAATACCGCTTAACAGGACCTGTTAAAGGATGGTTTCAGTGGCGAACAGAGAACTGTCAATGCACGGCTGACTTACGGGTCACCTCGTATATAGTGGGAACGCAATTCGGGTACGGACTGTACTTTTGGACGTAGTTCTTTTTAAGCGCCGTTTTATCCTCTTGATGACAAATGTGGCCAATATTTGTGAATCTTTGATTTTTTATATCCGAGCAATCTCCACAATTGGGACTGACTGGAGACGCTGTCAAATGCGAAAATATTGTCCGGAAATGTGACTGAGTGGCGTGAAGCTAATTTACTTACAATCATTATCATGTTGAGTACTTTCGTGCACTAAAAGAATAAGTACAAGCAACATCGACTTTTTCATTTGAGACAATTTTTTAAAAACGTTAAAACAAACCTCGATTGTATTTTCAGTGCCTACTGATTTTTGGTGACGCAATTTAATGACGATTATGTACAGAACAAGTGAGAAAGCTACAGTCGAGTGTGACCGACTGTGAGATACCCGGTACCCAAAGCATTGTGGGTGAAATTAAACAGCACATGAACATTGAAAAAAGAAAATGTTGACAAATGAAGACAAATATTGCTAGAAACATGTTGAGCTACACTCAAAAGAGACAAAGGTTGCTAGGAACATCTTTGTTGAGCAATACGCACGTGCGCTCTCTCTCTCTCTCTCTCTCTTTCTCTCTCTCTCTCTCAAGAAGTTTACACAGAAACTTTATTGTTTAATAACTTCTATGTTTATCATCCGATTTTACTTACTCAGAACACATCCACGATTGCCTACCTATTAAGTCTAGCTATTTACTTTAAGCCGAAAATCACGCCTATAGTTTATATACCGTTTTTTATGATTTTCGGGGGCGGGAGTGGGCGTGGTCGAATTTTAAAACAAACTTGATCTGCGTGCAACAGAATCCTATGTTGTCACCAAAATTGGTAACTCTAGCTCTTATAGTCTCTGAGATCTGTTGTTTCACACGGACAGACAGACGGACATACGGATATGGCTAGATCGACTCGGCTAGTGACGCTGATCAAAAATATATATTCTTTATAGGGTCGAAATCTACGACCTTCCGCCTGTTACATACATTCTCGGTTGTACCCTATGGGTACCGGGTATAAAAACGAGGCATATGGCTTTGCATATGGGAACCATATTTTTAAAGAAATCCTAAAAAAAGTACATTAGTTAAATTATTAATTAGCGTTCGCATAATTTCAACGAATTTTAAAGTACTTAATTATAACAATAAGTCACTTTATTGAATGAACCTAGTTCTTTGCATTCAACTTGATGGTTCGTAGAGACCAAAGTACAAAAACACATATATTTTAAGAACAATGCCCGAGGGTGGGACAAAATTAGCCCAATTTGGTTTAACATAGTTGCGGTGTTTAAGGGGTTGGTCGAGTTGTCTGCTCGATTACATATTTTACATGGCATTAGTTGGACATCGAAGACGAAAAAATGTCAACGATGCGATTAGGATATTTTCAGTTTATGTCTTTTGTTATGGTTAATGCATTTAATATTTTTTATGCGATTGGCTCAACTAAAATAAATTAATAAATACCGATTAAATCAAAGATAAATTTATTATCTACTCACTGCGTATTATTATGTGTTGAATTCTTCTTGATTTTTGCGCTGTTGCCTTCTTAGAAAATAAAATGAAATGGCCGTGTAAAGAAAATAGACTGTTAACCCTATTAAAGCAATGGAATAAGTGAAATTACTTGACTTTGATGACTCTGCCTATCTCACCGCACGCTAAGACTACGAAAATCCAGTAAGATATGCCATATTCTAAGCCCAGGTTAGCATATATATTGGTCTTCAGGGCGCAGGATACAGATGCGTACGTGATCGTGTAAATCAGGAAGAAGGTCTCGATTAATATGTAAACCATAATGGGAATGACCGCTCCCTGTTGATTTTAAAAAGCTTATAAACTAACTATTGATAGTATATGGATGCTGTAGCTTACTGTGAGCACTGAATGGGATAAGCACATACCGGCAAGCAAATGTAATATTCCCCATAAAAGATTTGGCCAGACTGAAAATCAAGAATAAATAGTATAATTAAGCAAGAAGATTGGTGGCATACTTTGTTACCTGTTCCCTGCGCAGGATCATGGTACGCCTTCAGTCCTGAATTGAATGGCAACTTAGTATCTAAAGTATCGGTCCATTATTGGGTTATACGTACGGAAGAATTCCGCTAGATGTAGAAAGCCAAGGAATAGTGTTAAAAAGGATACAATGGTACAGCCGACGCGTAAGCTGAGGCACCAGCAAAAACGTTTCATTTAAAGCCTTGTATAATCTTTCTTTTCTTCGCATTTGCTTATTTTTATTTTCCTGACTCATTGACGTAGAATCCAATGGTATAGGGTCTCGAAATACTGCTCCATTGTCTTATAATCTACAAGTTATTAGTTACTATTTAATTGAAATAAAGGATACCTTACAATTAAAACCAATCATTAAGCCATATTTTCAGTTTCTTCCTCCTTTAGTTGTCAATAAAACGAATGGGTTATGTACATAAAATACAATACATATACTAATATAAAAAGGTTTATAACATACATTTTTTTTATTGTTTAATAATATTATCTAACCCAGCCAAATGTCTAAGTATACCCAATATGATATATAATGCAAAAAGCGCTTATTAACTATTAAATTTTAGCCCATTGCAGATGAAATAATATTATATAAGATTAGATACACTAGCTGAAGAGCTTGAAAGATCAGCGTTGTCCAAAATAGACAGAACAAGTGGGAAAGCTACAGTCGAGTGTGACCGACAGTTAGATACCCGGTACCCAAAGCATTGTGGGTGAAATTAAACAGCACATGAACATGGGAAAAAAGGAAATGCTGACAAATAGAAACAAATATTGCTAGAAACATGCTGAGCAGAACTTAAAAGAGACAAATGTTGCTAGGAACATGTTGGGCAACTCTCAAAAGCGACAAATGTTGCTATTAGCATGCTGAGCAACACCCAACAAAGACAAATGTTGCTAGGAACATTTTGAGCAACACACACGTGCGCGCTCTCTGTCTCTCTCTCTCTCTCTCTCGCTCAAAAACTTTATTGTTTAATAACTTCTATGTTTATCATCCGATTTAACTCAAATTTTCAGAACACGTCCACGATTGCCTACTCATTAAGCCTATTTATTTATTTTACGCCGAAAATCACGCATATGGTTATATTCCGTTATTTATGTTTTTCGGGGGCGGAAGTGGGCGCGGCCAAATTTTAAAACAAACTTGATCTGCGTGCAACAGATTCCAATGTTGTCACCAAATTTGGTAGCTCTAGCTCTTATAGTCTCTGAGATCTGTTGTCTCACACGGACAGACAGACGGACAGACGGACAGACGGACAGACGGACATGGCTAGATCGACTCGGCTAGTGACGCTGATCAAGAATATATATACTTTATAGGGTCGGAGATTTATCCTTCTGCCTGTTACATACATTCTCGGTTGGCACTAACTTATAATACCCTTGTACCCTATGGGTACCGGGTATAAAAATCCCTACACATTGTGCCTTTGTTTATAAATTGTCTTTAAGTATTGGTAGTTATTAACTGTGGTGATTGCCATGATAAGCAACATGTATGCACAGATAGTGCAATGATATTTATATTGTATCATCTAAATACGAGTACATTATTAAGAAACCCAAGTATATTATTATTCAATCCCCGTCTAAATGTTTATAAAATAAACAATAATTGATAATGCCAACTTTAATAGATTATTAATTCACAGGACTAAGCTTAAATGCTTAAATTGAAAATAGATTTTAGTTCTTATTTACCACACAGAATCCAGTAAATGCTCGTGCCACACGCCATTAGGGCAAAGCACGCAAATGCCAAACATCCTATTAGCAACGATACACAGAAGCAACATTTTTTTGCCAGAATCATTGTAAGTAGCAATAGATAAGTATATAAATAAGATAAGTATTTAAATGAGGACGTTGACAGCAAATGGAAAACTAACTAGTCGCATACGAGTATGTTACATGGATTTTCAAATTAAAAAATAAATTTATGCTGAAAGTGCTGCGACCCACCAGACTTAAAATTAACAGTATAACCTTTTGCCTATGTACCACATGGCGTATAAGTAATTTATTTACACAGCGGAAGTCTTCGGGAAATATTGTTATATTGCCTGGCCAACTGTTGGTGCCAAAGTTAAGCGAAACTCTCTACCCCTCCTTTGCCGCCGTTTCCTCTTGAGTGTGATGTGAGGAGTATTAACTTTTTTGCATAATTTCAATTTAAGCAATTTATATTATGGTCTCATTAGCATCAGCATTAGCCTAGAGTTTCCCGCTCGATGTGTGTCTGGCACGCGTGGAATCGTTTTCAGTTCTCATCAAGATGCTAATGAAATTATAAAGAAAATTGAGTCTGCCGTATTAACACGGGCAAAGCTGTTATCATCACGCTGGCGGTCTTCTTACTTGATGAACAGGTGGTACAGGGCATGCATACATATACACAAGTATATATTAAGATCCCAATATATTCGGGCCTATTATATCGTACCTTCTTCCAAAGCGGCTCACTTGTCCACACATGGCGGTCGGAACTCATCGGGATGCTTTGAAACATAATAATGAAAGCAGACAATGATGACGCAATAAATGTCTATGACTGCAATGACAGGCTATTACTCATATGCAGGTGCTGAAGATTTTTGAAAGTCCTTACTCAGGGTAATAAAATTCGCCAGGAGATACAAGGAAAAAGAGAGAGCGACGTGGACGAAAGGGTTTCGTTTGTTTACTATCCCATTGAAAACGATGTAGTAGGAAATGATGTGGATGATGAACATGGCCAGCCAAACGAAAGCGAACTGCATAAATTTCTATTGCAAAATAAAAGATGAAATTGGATAGATGAAGTGATTCCTTGCTCACCGTCATAACAGCTACCAGCAGGGTGACCGCGGCGCCGATCATCAGGGCGATATGAAAAACATTAAACCATTTGGCCCATATATCAGTTTTATTCGCTGCGAGTATGGGATACGTACAGTTGGTCCGGCAAAGTTCTTTTTACTTACTTTGCCTGTAAATGGCTTCATCGACGATGGTGCCCGCATTAATAAATCCGAAAAACAAGGTGTAGAACGAAATTATTATGCATCCAGTGTTTAAGGACATACAAAAGCAACATTTGTATCTGATCAGCTTCTTTAATAATGGCATCAAAAATATAAATACGTTTGTATACATTAGTAGAAATGACAATGTCATATTTGACATTTAAGTCTCACAACTTTAAGCTGGTGAACTCTTTGGAACTCAAGCCTGGAATGGGGCTATCCAATCGCTGTATCTTTTCTGGCTTAAGGGCAGTGGAGTCCATCATTCTCCACAAACGCAACGACCTCGTCCCTCCCTGAGAAACTTTGCCTGTACAAAACTTATGCAGGGACCTCTGGCCTTTTTGCGCATCCTTTGCTGAGTAGAGCTAAATGCATCCTGCTGCTGGTTTCTCTGCTTAAAATGTTAATTGAAAGCAGTCTTAAAAATTAAGCTACCAATTGACTGGCAAAATGAAGATTTATATTATTGTAATAAGCTTTGAAACATCTATGTGTGGGCTCGTGTTAATGGATATTATTTAGGCTTCAAAATACATATATATATATTCTTCAACTATTATTTGTCCCTACTGCCCAGCTTGTGACTTCCTTTATTAGATTTTATTTTATAGCTATTCTGTAAGCCTTAACAATGTAGCTCCCAATCACAAATTGATGATGTCCCTAAAAGAAAATTCTGAGTTCTAAGAAACGAGTCCTTGCAATATGCCGAGCTACTAGCGACGCTAATCAGATTAGTGTATTGTGCTCCCAGACTTCATTATCCTCGGGCACCATATGGCAGTTCCATTTTTGATTGATTGCAGCACCAATTTATTTGTCATTAATACCCCGACATCGAATCGAGTCAGCAACGTGTTGATGCCCCATTAAATGTCAGGCAAAAGAACAGATAGAAGAGACAGTTAAATAAAAAGGCACGGTCACATATGATGTGCCTCGTTCTTCGTTCCCGCGCCATTCCATCGATCGATTCCAGGGCCATTCCGAATCTCTCTCATCCACTGCCGGCACCCAGGGCAGCTCATCTATCATCATTGGTATTGGCCTCGGCGCCCGGGTGAGAGCTCCTTTCTATCCGGGAATGCTTTTACTGTATCCTCCGCTCTTCTCCATGGCGCCCTCGTTCACACCCTCGCACCCCGGCTGCCGTATTTATAGCATCTTAATTGAATTTCAATTTTCAATTTCGCTTTTAATTGAATTCAATGAAAAAGTGTCGATGAAACGGTATTCAGCCATCCCTCATTCTCTCACTTTTCATCCCTGCATCCCCGGCAAGCTCCCCTCGTGACACTACCCTGCACCCTGCAGTTGTTGTTGATGCTGTTTATTCAGCTGCCGGTTGAGCGCCGCCTGGCTGGCTCTCGATGGCGCCGTCCAGGCCACAAAGCGCCCGAGTGAGCCTCTGAAACACCACTGAGCAAAAAGTATGCTTAAGCATCTTCCGAAATCATAATGATATTGAATGAGAATGAACATTTATAGAAGGCTAATATTATTTATCTATAAATTGGCATAACTTATCTGATTTCAAAACGCTCGAAAACTCGCCAAAGGTGTTCAGTAAGACGTATTAGAAATATAACATACAATTTTAAATTAAGGGTCATTCCGTATTCATTCTTACCCTTAAAGAAATTATTATGTGAAATATTATATCTGTGAAATATTATATCTGAAGCAGTTATCGACAATTGCCTTTTCCTCAGTGGATATCTAAGTGTACTAAAACGACCCACAATTGGCTTGATGTGATTGCGCTCATATTTTGCACTCTGATTGGTTTGTGATTGACTGAAAAGTTGTAAATTGACTCGGCTGGAAATAAGTGTGGGACAATGCGAGATAAACAAACCAATTTCGGTGGTAACTGAGTTAAGCAATAAAGTACCAAAGAGTTCAACTCCATCACTCAGTGTACATTAATTGAAGTTGGTCTTGTTTTAAGTTTTATGAATTTTACTTGTTGCTATTTAGGTACAATTTTCCAGTGCCAGGCTTCGTTTCCTTGTCTATTTAGAAATATTTGTAACTGGCCATGTTTTTTCACAACAAAAAAGTCCGGGATTATGTAGACATGTGCCACATAGATCGCAAGCCGGGTGAAAAAAATCTGTCACCACCGAAGCGAATCGGACAAATGGAAATTCAAATGAATGCAACTTGCATGCGAAATGAGGAATGCCGTACACACATCTCTCAGATCGGAATAGCAGCATCTGTATATGTATCTGTAAGTGTGGCAGGCGATGTGTATGCATTTTGTTGGCTGTCTGGCTTATTATGCGGGCCCCATACACATAACTCGGTCCTCGACCATTTCGCCAGCTCATGAGTTTGCATTCATCATGCGGGCACGCGTGTGTATCTGTGGCTCAGGCGATATGAGATTTATGCCACTCATCGCAAGACGGAATATCCCCGACAATAGACCCGCTCACATTTGCATGCTGGGGTTGAAGGTGCCAGCGATCTGCGGTGCCATTACCCTGGGTTTCCATTTGGGAAAAGCGAGTATTCCGCGAAATTGGCCCCCAAAGATAAAGCCGGCAAGGAAAGCAACCAACAAAAGATGTATGCAAATTGCTTTGACAGTGAATATGCGCCCGGAGCAGTGTCAGCGTTTTATTGCTAAAATATGCACATTACGATACCAGATTTGTGGGATCTGGCCGTTGATTGTCCTGCTCCGGGGAAGGGTTTAGGTAACCTTGGAATAGCTGAAGAAATCAGTGTTTAAGAGCAAATTGATATGGAGTTATTGGGAATTCAATATTCATGTGAAGGTTACAATTTACTTGGGGTTTTAGGTACATTGTAAATGCCTTAAAAGGGATTTAAATTAGCAGTTTATTTACTTAACTTTTATGGATAATAACAGTTTAATATATAGATACCTTACCATTTTTAATTGAATTCTTTAAAATACTTACCGCTTTGAAAGATTGTAGTATTAATAGAGGAGAAATAATATGAAATTGACGTACAACGGCTTACTCCATACAATTCCTGTAAAATAAATATTTTATTTTGGTAAATTTAAATGGTTTCTTATTGCCCGCAATCCATTTCCTATTATTCAAAACCTATTTGCGTTATTGATTTATTTTCCAGTAGAATATCTGTCTGAGCTCGGGCTTTTATCACTTGTTTCTAAAAATAGCTTAATCTCATGATTCTACCCTCCTGTTGCTATACGGACACCTAGAGGGACTTCACACATCAGGTGGCCATTACGAAAATTGAAAGCTTGAGCGTTTTGGGTCTAATAGCTGATTGACTTGCGTGTCCTAGCCGAAATGAAGATAGGCTAGAGAAAAAACTTATGCTGAGACAGGAAAAAATATACAAAAGAGTAAAGTCACCCGACAATTAGATACCTGCTACATATTAAGTTTGTTTTCAAACATTTTTCAGTGAACCTTTTTTTTACAAAATACTCATAAATAAACTAAGATAAATATACACGTCGTGATGGGAATTTATAAGATTCGTGTTTAGAAAGGTAATAAAGAAAATGCCAATATATCACATAAAATTTTCGGTAATCTTATTTTAAAAACTGCCTTCCCGATACTCAAAAGTTTACATAGCTATGTTCGAGGGTAGTAACCCCATTCACATTGGGTATTGGGTAGAAAAAGTGTCAACCCAAGCAAATGGGCAAGGAAAAGCTTCACTGAAAATAAGTTCTCGATGCGGCTGCGAGTGTCAGCGGCAGACTGTTGACTGGCCACGGCTTTTGTCTTAGTCATGACATTATTTACGAGCCTCGTGCCAGCGACACGCACAGAAAGGCAAATGGGCTGCTGCGTCCTGCGCCGCAGGAACTACCAGAATACGTGCCCCACAGGGTCGACTCCGTTGGCACGTCTATTACCTTAAGCGTCTGTTGCCAATTTGGCTTCCTTTTGCCACCACATGGCCGGAGGCTCCGTTCGCATTGACTGCACCTTGATTAATGCGCTGCCAGGACACTCTTTTTCTTATTTCAGTTCTGCCATTAGCAAATGCCGTGGCTACGAGCATTTCTATTGTTTCCGTTGTCCCATTGTCACCAATTTGCTCGGATGTCTTTTCCTTTCTCCAAGGCGATGGACTATTTCACATTATTCATGTTAGCTAGGTGTTGACTGCTCCTCTCAAAGAAGTTGATATATCCGACAATGGGAGTGGGGCAAAAAGGAAACGTAGATTCTAAACAGTAATGTAAACAGGGAAAAGGAAGTTTTGAGTAAATTTGTTCTACCGAATAAATTATACAGAACAATAATATTAACATTGATATTCCTATATATATATAATTTATAGGAGCAACACATATTACTTTTTTCTAATAATAATCTTCTCACATCCTTAAATTTTATAAAATCAGTTAATGGATGCGAGTGGTTTTTGTTATTTTTTTTTTCTCATCGACATAATAAAGTTTTATTTATTTGTCAGTTCAATAGAAATAATTTGTTTATGTGTTTATTTGGTAAACTGCCATTTTAACAGCCCAAAAACATTTGAAGTAAAAACTTCATTTACAAACCCATGAAGGGTCTTTGCGCCTCTGACCCACGTCACCCATAATGGCTCCTTTTAACATGGGTAAATGGTGCTATGAGATAAATATAAATACACAAACCCCTTGAATATATCTTTATATTGAATGGGCTATAAAAAATCAAAGTGAATGCAGACAAAACGCCTTTCGAGTAGATAGTCAGCCTAAGCCGCTCAGAATGTGGTCGATGCGGGTGGCTACATCAGCAATCCGCACCAAGGCTCCGAGCTAAAGTCGCCAACACTCGAATCCTTGGCATGTTCCATCTGCTTGCCATGCGGCACACGATTCAGCGCAAAAAGCTTGTAATTCCCGCCTCAGCCCGAAGGATGTAATTTACAATGTTGCAGCAGGTGGCATTTGCAGCTTGGAGTGGCTGCCATGCAAGTGCCGCATTTGCCGCTTCCATTTTGTTGCATTTTATGTTGTCAGCTTGGGCCGACGGGGCGTATGTGCAATATTTTTCGCATCTCCATGGCCATGGGGCAAACGCTGTTGCATACTTTCAGGCGGCCGTAATACACGAGAGAGAAAAGCCAGTATTTTGAACATTTTGGCATAGCAGTGCAAAATATGCTGGCTAAATAAATGAGAAACGGCAGGGGTTAAATGGCGACAGGTGAGATGAGTTTACCTGACACCACACAATAACATCCAACAGGGATTTAAACTTTGACCGCATATTCACACAATATTTAGCACAACGTCATGCAGTTTCACTTATTAGTTTTTGGTGAATTGTCAGGACCACATGAATATTTTAAATGCGCACTTGATGCTATGAATTGCATTTATCTAATTATGAATTGTCAATAAATACCTGTCAGCACAGAAAAATTCACAGAAAATATAGATTTATAAAAAGCTCTTATAATATATCGATCCAGATATTCTTGTTGAAATCTCCGTCATTTCTGACCAAAATGTAAACATTTTTAATAAAAGTCGTAAAATCTTACCACATCAAAGATATATTAGATAAATGTGTTTTTCTGGGACACTTGTGGGAGTACTCAAGGGCGGTCCCAATGCACTTGCCGCAGAAGATGGTGGACATGGGTTCGCGCTTCTGTAAATTCAGCAGACACAACGGAAAGTTAAAGCTGGGCAAATCATTATAAGAGTCTAAAGGTGATGCTTCTTGAATCGTTCTTGGCTTGTCCAGGAAGGCCTGAAGGTGGCTATATTGAAATTTAAATATCTGAAATATCTGGCGTCCTACAATGTCATTCTAAGAGATCCTACCATGATTCTTGTCAGGGATTCTATCAATTATGCTGTCTGAAAAAATAAGGAAATGCTTGAATATATATTGACATTTAAATATCGATTATTGTATGATTAAATCCATGGAAAATAAGAAGAGGAAGTGATGCGTAGCAGTCATAATTTGAACGGTACTTTTTAACGAAACACTTCTCTAAGCCGAGCGTGCTTTTTGTCCAATTTATTTTCGTACTTACAGCTTGCTATCGCGGGTTTAATAGAATGGTCAAAACTTCCTGGTATAGAATCCGCATTTAATCCATGATGTTTTTTATATTCGGAGCTGATCAAGTGATAGCCCTTGCTAATTATATGTTCTTACTAGAACTTAAAATAAAAGGTGACTCTTTATCACCTGATATGTACTCTTTGGTGTCTGAGCCCCATAGGTGCTGAGTTTAGGCATCCCTTTGAAATTTGCAACGTGGCTTTGCCTCTCCCCTTAGTTTTAGAAAAAACTACAAGAAAAACTAAATATTTGGCGACCTTCTTTTTTACATTTACTTCGATCGAATTTTTAAACAGACTAGGGCTTAGTTCGCCGCTTCCTAGATGGTGTTCTGGGATGCACTTGCTTAGGCGCCAGTCTAAAAGCAGCTTCGCCAATAAGCGGGTTACCCAATAGCTTAACCCGAGGCATGGGTTTAGGCCAGCTCCTGCTTCTGTTTGCATCTTTAATGCGGTGGCGGACCACATGAAATTTCGTTGGCAACGAACTCAATCCCCCTAATCGCTTGCCTCTCGTCTCGACTGCTCACCAGGATGCCAGGATGCTAGGATGCCTTGACAATGTGTCCGCACATACTTAATCATATGGGGAGCGGCTAAGGGAGAGGAGAGCATAAGGGAAGCCGTTGCGGATTTCAGCGCTTCAGCTCCAGGATGAAATAAAATCTATGCCAAAAGCTTCGGCAATGTCGCCATCGTTGTCGTGTCTTCGTCTAGGTTTTCTTCAACTGTTTCACTTTAGCCGCTTTATTTTTTATGAGCCATTGCGCAGATACCAGTTCTAGGGTGACTCTGACTTGATTCGGAGGAAAAAACTAAAACGTGCAGGTTGTACTGTAGTAGAGAGATTCGTTTATGATACAAATTTTTACAATGAACAAATTTAGAAAGGCTTATTGCTTTATTTTACTTACTGAAAGACTATTATTTACTACATCTCTTATTCTCTATTAGTGCCGCCAAAAAATATGAAACCACTCGGAGACCAAGCATTCTATGGTCGGTGGGCTTTCTTAACCCAGCTTTCACCTATAAATAAAAATTTTCATAGAATGTGCTATATATTATCCAACTTTTACCTATAAATCGGCAACTCGGCACACCCTAACACATTCACTCACACAGGCAGCATCTGTCGCCCTGCGCTGCTGTTTGTACTGGCGCTTATAGGGACCCACACACTCTCCCTCGCAAACTCTTGGTTCGTGTCAAAAGAATTTCTGTTTGATTGCAGAGAATAAACAAGTGAAGGCAGCTCCCTTCTGTGTGTGAGTGCGGATGCGGAAGGATGAATGTGTGGGTGTCCGCTGCTGTCGGTGTTTGCCTCTCGACTTATTTTTTGTAGCCTGCGGCTTTCGCTGAATTTTTCACTTAGACTGGGAGAATCCCCAACTTAATGCGATGTCGACAAGGCGGTTAACTGCGGATTCCATTTTTATGACCCCGCCCAGCAACTGTAATATATATTTCATACTTTAACCTCTGCTTATAAATAATAATGCATTTCGAGGACATTTATGGCTTCTGAGGTTTTTATGACCCTTTTAAGCTTGTGATTTTCAAATATAAATGTTCATTGGAAGAAAAAGTAAAAAATAATACCCTTTTGGTTAATGTATTTTAATAATTTATTGCGGTGTGTGTTTTGATTTTCCTTTCATGGCAATTGCCATAAACAGTTGTTTAGAATCTAATGCATTCTGAAAACGTTTGCCCAACACTAATTTAATAATACTTTTAATCCGAAAAAATGATTAAAATTCAGGCAGCTAAAGCGCATAATAATTACCTTGAAATAAGTCATAGAACACATGGAAAAAAGGGCTCTCACAAATGTTTACACATTCCATTGTGCGCTTTATTTGCGGGTTTTTCCTTCATTAATTAACCAGACATCCGACCACTAGACAGAGCCTCTTGACCTTACCACTCAGACCGCTCTCCAGTCCTGCTTGTTAAGTGGACTCAGACTGGCTATCTATTGATTTATCGGGTCAGCTTGTTAGGGCTGAAAAATAAGGCACGTGCGGGGAGAAAAATCAATTCAGCCGGCAGACAAAAAATCAAGTTACCAGAACACATCTATAAATAGGGCGACCACTGCGGAAAAAGTCGAAGTTGCTTCCAAATATCCCAATGGCCGACAACGAGCTGGGCTTATCTGGCATGTCTACGACCATAAATAAATCAAACACTTTAAATGTCCCAGTCAATTAACGAGCTATAAATCTGTGCGTATCGATTCACGAATTGTACAAACAGGGAAAAATATCAACAGGGGCTATTCGAACGCGGTATGCTAGTGTGTAGGTTCGGCGTAATTCATGTGCGGGCAGAACACTTTTGTAGCTGACTGTGCGTGTGTTTGCCTGATGATTTATGAGAGCCGTGAGTGTGTGTTGATGCTATTTACACTTAATTGCAGCTATGCAAATGTTGATACGAGTATAAATGTTTGAGTGCCTTGATTTCAATTTGCTGGCAGCAATTAAAGTGGGAAACAGTCCGAAACATAAACCATTCTATTTGGGCTTTACTTCTCTTTCACCCAGGCCCATGAAATGATTTATTTTTTGCCTCTATATATCGATTGGGTTATTCCTGAGTCGCCTTCAGGCAAACTCACAATTACCCAAAGGTGATATTTGATTCCATTTGTGTGGGAACATATATCCAATGCCGACAACACCCTGCGGCTCCTGACAGCTCAATTAAGTTGCTTTTCAAAGACAATTGTCTGTGAAATTGCACGGAGGTGGTATGAAATCGGATGAGGAGTCTTTGCGAAGTATACAATTTCTTTGCGTGAGCGCCAGTGAAATGTGCGTCATTGCTTAATGTCAAATTTAAATGCCAGACGAGCGGGCTTTATTGGATTCCGTGGGTGGTCAATTAATTCGCTTCCAGAGGGTGCCCATCACGTACGAATCTAGGAATCGCCAGGATGCTGATGATGCTTTATCTCAGATTGATAAAATGAAGCCTACAAATGTATGCAAATTTTAATAACGTTATGAAAAATCCTTGCCACATTAGTGTCAAGGAAATAAGACAGCAAAATTGGTCGCTAGGGGACCAATTGGTAACTAGCGAATTGTGTACTTACTCCTCTGTATTTTATTTATTAACTTTATGTATAAGAAATTAATCCGATTATGACGTCGAGTTAGCTAGAACCCTAACAAAAAAGAGGTCGCCAATGTAAACATAAACATTAAAAAAATCTTTTATATTTATATAAAAGGATCCATTCAGTGCAGTTTTGCAAAATTATATCTGTAAAAACCCCACTAAATCTGTACTTCTTTAAATGGTTACCAATAGACAAATTTATGTTCACTTTTGCAGCCGAGGACATCCACTTAAACGATTTATATACCCGCTACCGCCAGAGGCTGCGAAAGTCGCTCTTCAGATCGGGCCTGCTGACTTCACTGCTGGCATGTGTCGTGTCTATAATCATTGGCATCGTTTACGGACAGGTGAGCACTTGGTCCAGGTAGACTACCGCGAAGGGTTATAAATGGGAAACAAATATAGATAGATAATATTTAGATAGATATATTATATATATCAGAAGTACTTGATGAAAAGTTATTTCAAGGAAGGAAAGAGTGCGCCTGGAAATATATATTATTTCTTAAGATTGAAACTCCTCTTTTTAATTTACAAATAGAAATCATACACATGCAAAACAAATCAAAAAGTTCATCTCTGATAGATATAAAGATATTTTAATCTTTCTAAATTGTTGTTAATATAATAAATTATCTTAAGTGTTTGAGTTTACTTCCATGTCTGTGGGTCTGCAGTCTCTTCTTATTTTAAACAAATTAAGCTTATAATCTTTTTTTCCTGTGTTTATGTGATATCTACAGCCCCTGGTGCAGACGTTGCTTCTGGTACTGGCGGCCCTAATCTCGGGCTCCATTCTGACGGCCCTGCAGTTCCCGGCTGTGCTGAGCTCCCCGGCCGCCGCCTTGGCCTTCGCCATCGTCACCACCTTCTCGCTGGGCACCATCGCTGCCATCACCGGCGACCAACTGGCCCCGCTACCCATGTACGCCCTGTTTCTGGTAAGCCCGCTGCAATGCACATCCACTCCACCTAAGGATTATAACTCTCGAGCTTCCGTTGCAGTGCATCCACTCCATGCTGCCCATTTCGTGGCCCGTCTCCGTGGTGCTGGCTTTATTCATGACCGCCATCCACATCATTTACAGGATTGGCGCCAGTCCCGGATACGCGCCCGATTTGCCAATGGTGAGTCCGTCGTTCATTTGCATTTCGCGTGGAGCCCCCACAATGGCTCGCCACACACTGGCGATTGGATTAGTTTTCATATGATTGGGGCTCACGACTGTGCTGGGTGGAGGCACAGCCAAAAAGGGATTACCACGGATCAGGGTGCGCAATTAATTTGAGAGCGTGTCCTGTTATAATCCCGTGCATTTGGTCGCGTTCGAATTAATACCTCTTTCTCAATGTGCTTGTCCCGGATATTTTTATTTCGATGGGGTATTCCTTTTAATTGTAATCACGGGTCGGCAATAAAATCGAAGAAGAATAAAATGCGATGATTTTCCCCTTCTCACACATCTGCTTCTCTGAATTTTGTCGATATTGTCGAAGCACCATTTAGTATGACAGTTGGTTAGTTACAAATATAAATATATTTTAACTTCTGGAAGATATACTTTACATATTATTTTCTAAGGGCCTGTTTGTACCCTCACTGTCAAAGTCCCTGATAGCTATCTGTCCGGAAGAGGAAATCACCAGATAAACTTATTGTAAAGCAAGTTGGCTTTCTGAGCTTCTGCAAATTTATCTGAACGCGAAACAATAACAGAACGCTGGTAACGCTGCCACTTCTTGTTCACTTGGCTATCGGAAATCAGCTGTTCCTTTGCCGAGACGAAAAAGATTTGACAGGAAGTCTGGATCCCTGTCAAAGTTAGTTCTCACATTTAGCCGATAGAAAACTTAGCCGCAACTTTATCTGACCGCGAAATGTTGAAAGGAAGGTTAAAAACGGGCCCTAAGTTTATATAAACCTAGGACAGAAATTCCAATGGTAATTTATTCATTTCTTCTCTACCTATTTGATGTTTGTCTCCATTAGGGCCTAAAGCTCTTTTACCTTCCTAATTTGCATTCGGTTGGATTTAATTTAAATTTATTTGATAAGAATTCATTCCGTAAATGCAGTTAATCTTCTGCTAATTTTACGCGCAAGGGTTTAAATTCCCTAGCTCTATGTTAGCTTGGTGAGGAATAATTTGTATGCGGCTCCCGCTCGTTTCAATTCTCCTAACTCCCCGGTTGGGTTGGGTCTCCATCTCGGTTTACTCCCAATCCCCAGCACCAGCCGCTGCTCCGCGTGATTCGTTAATTAGGTTGCATCGTGTTTTTGCCGCGCAGCGAGGACAACGATGTGCTCTGTGCCGGCTGGTAATTGCCATTCCGGGTTAGACATTCATTATTTATGGAACGTGCTCTCCCGCTTTTCTCTCCTTCTGGCGCACTTAGCTCTTCGGGGAGATTGTGATGCTGGCCAGTGCATCCATTTCCGGTCTCTACTATCGCATCATGTCGGATGCGGCTCACAATCGCACCGTCGACGGCACCCGGACGGGCATCGAGCAGCGCGTGAAGCTGGAATGCGAGCGGGAGCAGCAGGAGCAGCTGCTGCTCAGCGTGATACCCGCTTACATAGCTGCCGAGGTAAGAACACTCAGAGAACATTTTCCGGATATTTCGGAGTTTATATAAAAAGTATATATATTTTTTTAAAGAATTCTTAATTTTTTTATTTATTTATTTTAATTATTTTTTTATTTCCTATGATACTAATATAACAGAAATAATAGTTTTCCAATGATCCTTTTATTCTATAAACCATCGTTTCAATTTGTTAAAATACATCATTTTAACAAATTTGGGGGATCGAGATCGCTGTCTGTTGTCTAAGTTATTTTCGTGATTATAAATTGTGTGAATATATTTCTAACTAAATTTATTCATATCCTTTTTTTATACCCTTGCAGAGGGTATTATAATTTTGCCATGATATTTGCAACGCAGTGAAGGAGGCATCTCAGACCCCATAAAGTATATATATTCTTGATCAGCATCACCGGCCGAGTCGATCTAGCCATGTCCGTCTGTCTGTCTGTCCGTCTGTCTGTCTGTCCGTCTGTCTGTCTGTCCGTCTGTCTTGTCTGTCCGTCTGTCTGTCCGTCTGTCTGTCTGTCGGTTTCTACGCGAACTAGTCTCTCAGTTTTTGAGCTATCGGGCTGAAATTTTCAGCATAGTCTTATTTCTTTAGCACGCAGTATATATGGTGGAACGGCCGAAATCGGACCACTATATCCTATAGCTGCCATAGGAATGATGGCGAAATTAATGTAAAAAAATTTTTAATTTCTCTGTTTTTCAACGAATTTCTATCAATTTCGAGATATAGTCGTTTTTTATAGTTCTAGAATTACGGTCTTAATTTCATTAAGATCGGACAACTATATCATATAGCTGCCATAGAAGGGATCGGTCGATTTATATGAAAATGTAAAATTCTACATGTAAAATGTAAAATTTACA
Organism: Drosophila auraria; assembly: GCA_008042615.1. NCBI lineage: Eukaryota > Metazoa > Arthropoda > Insecta > Diptera > Drosophilidae > Drosophila > Drosophila auraria. The sequence goes on from VNJW01006723.1 coordinate 38,620, forward strand.
AAATTTACATAATTTGACGATTTATATGAAAATGTAAAATTCTACATGTAAAATGTAAAATTTACAAAATTTACATAATTTGACATTTTTTTTACATTACCAAATTGGATCGATTTTCAATGATCCAATTGCTGACTGCAAGGGTATATAAACTTCGGTTTACCGAAGTTAGCTTTCTTTCTCGTTTTAGTTGTAACATTGAGATCTTTATGGATATTTGCATTAGTAACATGAGAAAGGAGCGTTGAAAATTTGTCGCAATGTTTTTGATTGGTAACGCAATAATTGTATCGTGAAACTCGAAGTCTCTTAGATTTTCGTTACTATATTTTAGTAAATAAACATATAAATAATTCTAACAATCCTTATTAAATGTGTTCAAAATATTCTAAGTTTTAATCCTACAATTTTTTTCTTGGAGTGTATACCATTGTCAGAGAGACAGATAAGCTGTGTTTCACTGGGAATAATCCCGTTTGTGGTTGTAATTCGCAGGTGAAGCGGAGCATCATGTTGAAGATGGCCGATGCCTGCCAGAGAGCAGGAGGACAGGCCTCCACCTCGGCCACCCGCTTCCACGAGCTTCATGTCCAGCGCCACACCAATGTCACCATTCTCTTCGCGGATATCGTCAACTTTACGCCCCTGTCGAGTTCCCTGACGGCCAGCGATCTAGTCAAGACCCTGAACGATTTGTTTGGTCGCTTCGATCAGATAGCACAGGTAAAGTAAGCTAAAAGCCATAGATAAGCTCTTCATAAATACATCCTTCACAAATTTTATTGAACCGTTTTCTGTTTATGATACGGCCAGAAAGTAAACAATGCAGACATTAGGTGTACAACTTCCCTGATTGTACAATGAGCATTAATATAATAAAGTTAATTCAGTAATAAGTACATTTATAAAGTTTCAGTTGGTTAAGTGACCTTAGTTTCTTCTTGCAGACTAAACGGTTTGATTTAAGATTTTTTTTCTTAGAAATGTAAATGAACTTAATCAAATCAAAGCTAAAATAAATCACATCTATGAGTTATAACAAATAAATGGAGTATTCCAGGTATATTCCAAATAGTAATTAATTATTTGTATCCCGACAGGAGAACCAATGCCTTCGTATCAAAATCCTTGGCGATTGCTATTACTGCGTGTCCGGCCTGCCCATTTCCCGGCCCCAACATGCAACCAATTGTGTCAACATGGGCCTGCAGATGATCGATGCCATCAGGTGAGTGTGCTCCACGTTTTGCCCGGGCCAGGCTTGGCTCGACCGAGCTCTGTTGGTTCCTGGTCAACATTTGCATTGGGCCCCGTCATCGGGCTGTACGTCTTGTTTGTCTTTCGCTCCTGGCCTGCCTTTGACTTCCACTCCGAGCTTCTTTGGCCAAGGCCATTTGACACCGTGATTGTTGGACTTGTGGCTAGCTGGTTATCGATGTTGCATTCACAGTTAACTGAGCCATAAAGCGTCCTTTTGCTTGGTTAGGTTTCGGACCTGTTCGAGGCTTCTGGCCCAAATGCGGATTAAACCAGATATTAAAATGCAAATTTAAAGGAATTATGACAGCTGTTACAGGAACTCTTTTGTGTGGCTTTATTTATTTCTTTTTTAAATATTTTATTGTTTAATATTAACCAATTTTAATCTTAGTTTAGCTTTAACATCTGGTTTTAACTTTCGGAAAATTCATGGAAATTAAAACCTAGAGTAGACGAACAATTGCACAGAATCCTAAAATGAAATTAAAATGCAAATTTAAATTGCGCATTATCCCAATTTCGAATCCAATTAGAGGCGTGCCAACGCATTTGATCTGCCATTTTCATCTGTGACCGCCTTTGAGGATTTAATTGCAGCCAGATATTCTCGAATTCTCGCAGGAGTCACTTCCCCAAACCCTCGGCTTTATGGAGGCCCATTAAATACGTATTATGCTATAAAGGCACACGAACGAGATGGGAAATAAAAGAATGCCAAACAGAAACATCATAAAATACAATAAACAATATCGACACAAAGACCATTTTATTACACGCGAGAATTTATGCACAAGTGGCCTCAGGACCACGGAGCCTCTCATTTTGGCTTTTCGCTTGCCTTTTTCCCGGCTTTTTATTGGACTCTGTGCTTATTCCTATTGTTTATTTTTGCGTGCCGGCCTTTCCTTATTTCGGTGCCTTCCGACCTCTGGCCTTTTAATCTTTGCGCCGACCAATGCCCCCCACTTGGCCCAGAATCTGGCTTTGTTCCACCCGCAAAGTCGTTCAAAAAGATACTCGTACTCGTACTGTTGTCTTTTGGGCAGCCTAACAAGCAGCCAGGGAAATGCCTGGAAAGTTTTCAGCAGAAAGCAAACAAGATTTAATTATGAATTGCATTTTCTTTGTCATATAATCTCGAAAATGGGCAACTTTAATAAGGCTCGCGAATGCACCAAAATGTAGGCAATGGATTAGGGCGCAAAGTCATCTTGACTTTATCGCTTTTAGTTTGGGAAATATTTACATGAATTATGCAGTTCAATCAGAATTTTGCAACTTTTTGTTTTGAAAACTTTGCCACTTAGAAATTCACAATCCCAAGATCCGAATCCAAAAGTCCAATACCTTCTTGGCTGATGCGACCATATCCTGCTAACCAAATGACCATGAAGGGCAAAGGCAAATAAAACCCCCCAAAGGGTTCCCCAGTGATTTGGCCTTCGATGCGGCTCATTTGACCCCGACGGCATTCAGGCCAACAGAAATACTGGTTAACGTTAATAACTCAAGAACTCTTGTTGGCCAGCCTTCAGATCCGAGGCCCTTGTTGTGGCAAAGGCAATCCAGGAACTAAAGTTTCTGCAAAGGCAACACTAGGGATGCACTCAAACATATGTCGTGCATTTTTTCTGGGAAAGGGGACAGAATTCCGTACATATTTTGGAAAGATAGAAATTTTATTAAAATAAGCAAAGATTAATGATATGGTGTAATTCATATGTATGATATGAAGAATATCATTTTGATATACATTTGAACTATTATTTAATTTTGAAATTATTTTAATAACAAAGGTAAGAACAAAACAAAAATGTATTTAACTTTTACTATAATATAATTTATTATAATATAAGTTTTTCAAGTGTCCCCTTGAGAAGTGTATATGGTCCCTCCTCGCTGGGCGATTTCCGACCGTATCATAGTCGTCCATCGGGCCGGAGTCGACCTGGGCACAACTAGCCTGCAGTTGTGTACCTACTCGCATATCCTTAATAATACATCTGCGCGAGGCGCTGCTTTGTGCTCCGCTCATTGTTTGTCCTTCGCTTACTCCAACAGACACGTGCGTGAGGCGACCGGCATAAACGTCGACATGCGAATTGGCATCCACACAGGCAACGTTCTCTGCGGCGTCCTTGGCCTACGAAAGTGGCAATTTGATGTTTGGAGCGACGACGTTACATTGGCCAACCACATGGAGAGCGGCGGTGTCGCCGGGTAAGTGTGTGTGCACTCACACAAAAATCTAGTCGAAATCGGTCATTCATTCACCTAATTGAACATTTGGATTTTTTTGGAAAGAATTATTATTTTGCTGAAATACCAGTATATATCATCCAAATTTCCCATTGGTAATTTGATAATTACTTGATACTTTAAGAAACCTTTTAAGAGCGATTTCAAAAACCTAGTGATTTCTGGGGCACCTCCGATATACATACGTTCGTATATAATTAATACCATTTTCTTAAAAAACTAATTCATGTCCCGTGTTTAACTAAAAAAGTGTTCCTAATATGATAGTAAAGGACACGAAAGATATTTGTTAAAACTTTTATTTATGTGACCATTAAGATTTTCTCTGTGTAGGCAAGTGTTTTCCCTCATTTCGCCATTATGGCTTGTACGAATGACAACGGCAGCGATGACGAGCGAGGCGAACAAAAATAAATAAACAAAACGCGGAACCCGCGGGTGGGACTCGGGGTAGCGGGGTGGTTCCCCTAATGGCGGTGGTGGCACAAAGCGAGTCAAGCAGTCGTAATGGCAATTTAAATTAGCCTCGGTGTAGTCGCAATTAAACGGGCTTCAGTTCAAGTCAGCATAACACCCGACGGCAATGGTTAAGGTTACGAAGAGCTGCATAAAAATAAAGACAAAGAATTCCAAATTAAAGAATTCCTACATCTGTACAATATGCACCAAGGTTGGATTTTAATTAAATTCTATATATGTATGTATGAGTAAGAATTCGAAAGAGGCATTTTTATCATATCATTATTAACAGAAGAAACCCATAAATAATTTATTAATAAACATAACGAACTTGCTGAAATGTTATACTGAAATGCACTAAGAGCGTTGGGTATGGCTGCATGGTGTTTCCATTTAAGCGAGTTTTGCTCTGCTCTAGGTCGCTTTGGATAATTAAATTTGAAATATCTTTCGGCTCAGCTTGATTCTGGGAAATTGCGAGTGTTGGCTTTGCAAACGCCAAAGTCTTAAACTCTCCCACCATCCGCTTTACAGAACAGTTTAACTTTTATGCACAAACAAACAATTTCCTTTTGGTTTATGCATTTCTCGTACTTAAGTCGTGCTAAAGTCCTTCGGATGAAAGGTGGCTGCGAATGTTCAAATGTTTTCTTTTATCTTACCTGCGGTCACATACGCAGAACTCAATTATTTTGAATTGAATTGAAATGCTAGACTCAATGAGCCGGAAGACGCTCAGACGCCTCCATTCGAGCTTCACGCACGAATTGCGCTTCTTGAGCCGAAATATAAACAAAATTACACGGGAAACATACAAATACGAGTAGACATAGAGACAGGAGCCGCCTAAATTATTTTGCATAAGCCTGTGCGTGTACACCAGGAGAAAATAAGTAAAGAACTTTACCAACCAAATGTAATTACATAGTTAAGTTTAATAAGACAAGCATGGGACTCTAAACTGGTTTTTGTTCACACTATTACCTATTTTTTAGTTGGTACCGACTTTACACTGCTTAGTAATGTGTTGGTGAATTTGCTTAAAAAATAAACCTCTCAAAGTAAATTTAGCTATATTTTTATACCCGGTACCCATAGGGTACAAGGGTATTATAAGTTAGTGCCAATCGAGAATGTATGTAACAGGCAGAAGGAGGCATCTCCGACCCCATAAAGTATATATATTCTTGATCAGCATCACCAGCCGAGTCGATTTAGCCATGTCCGTCTGTCCGTCCGTCTGTCCGTCCGTGTGAAACAACAGATCTCAGAGACTATAAGAGCTAGAGTTACCAAATTTGGTGACAACATTGGAATCTATTGCACGCAGATCAAGTTTGTTTTAAAATTTGGCCACGCCCACTTCCGCCCCCGAAAATAATAAAAAACGGTATATTAGCTATAGGCGTGATTTTCGACTTAAAGTAAATAGATAAACTTAATAAGTAGGCAATCGGGGACGTGTTCTGAAAATTTGAGTAAAATCGGATGATAAACATAGAAGTTATTAAACAATAAAGTTTTTGAGAGAAAGAGAGAGAGAGAGAGCGCACTGCTTAGGAAAAATTTCGCGTGTCTGAGCACTTAGCTTTTGGGTGGCAGAAGCGAAAAAAAAGTGTTGCGTGCTTTCGAGCGCAGTATTAATTCGTAATGCAGCTGCGGACAGCTGCAGAATTAGTCTTTTTAGAACGTTGCTCAACGTGTTTTTAGTAACATTTGACTTTATTTGTCAACTTTTTGTTTTTTCATGTCCGTGTGATATTTAATTTCACGGCCAATACTTTGGGTACCGGGTATCGCACAGTCGGTCACTCGACTGTAGCTTTCTCACTTGTTATTACCCTTTTTATATAGTTATTCTGAAATAGAATCAATTAACAAATTTCTGAAAAAGATTATATTGCTTATGTATAAAAATATAGACTGCATAATAAGTCCACTTTTACCAAAGATTTTTGTGTCGGTGTAATTGTGTGAGCCAGGTAGAGAACCGATGATATGAAAATAAAAGTAGATTACTCATACGCCTCGTATGTCACCCATCATCATTCCTCAACTTTCTCATCATCTGTGCGTCCCTCCTCCAGGCGCGTTCACATCACCAAGCAGACCCTGGACTTCCTGGGCGACAAATTCGAGGTAGAGCAGGGTGAGGGCGGCAACCGGGATGCCTATTTGGCGGACCACAAGATAGACACCTATCTCATCTTGCCCCCGAAACCGGCCTACACCTACAGCGTTCCACGCGTGGTGGAGTGCATCGAACACAACGATCCCAGTCCTTCGGACGAGGCCAAGGATGTGGACCACGCCAACGATGTCGTCGACGCCACCGAGAAGCTACTCCCGGTAACGGTGGATCCACCTCCGCCTGTCACCGATGAGAAAATGTCCCCCACCTCGACGAACAGCCAGCACGCCCCTCTTGCCTCGGCTGCCTCCATGTCCATTAAGGAGTTGTCCGAGGAGGAGGACGACGCCGACGAGGCAACGGCTGTCACAGAACCCCTGATGGTCAAGGACCAGGACAATAAGGACAGCCAGGAGATGAAACCCAATGGCGCCCACCGCGGCAGTGGCGACTCTGCCGCTTCTGAGTCGGCGGCCAAGTCGGCCGCCCTCTCCCTGCCGGCGGAGGATCTGCTCAGCATGAGCGGATCGGAGAGCGGAATCTCCAACAGCGGGGCGAATGCTCCGACCTCAAATCCGGCGAGTGTCACCCCCACGGCAGCAGCTCCTGCCGGAGCATCCTCTGCCAGCAACAGCCTGACAGTGGCCGAGGCCCCGGAGCGATCACGCCGGAAGCTGTCCGTGCAAGGTGAGAAAGATGGATATAGTTATATAATATCAGGGGATGCTGCTTTAATCGCTACTAGTTAGGGATTGTAAACAAGAGTTACCAGTTAGTACAATTTTTGAATTTTTTTTTTTTAATTTTTACTCTTTTAACATAACTACTAAAACAATTGTTATATTATTTTTAAAAATGTTTGCACTTTTGAACTTTGTAATATCAAAGTTCAAAAGTGCAAAGGTTTCTTATTTAATAGTATTAAATTAATACACCTATCCGTATGAAAATATTAGTCGACTTACTTATTTTGGGTCAAGTATTTACAATTAAACTACCTAAGAAGACACTTAATAATATTTGGTACTTACTTTACAATTTCATAACATTTTTGTTATGTATTTAATATTTTAATTGCTAATTTAAATGTTGAAGAAGGAAACTTCGACAGAATAATTAACACCGTAAGCCATCAATCAGGGCCCGTAGAGGACATTAACACTTCAGCGTTGCTGGCGATGATTGCTTTTTATTTATGTGACCGCCTCTTCACCCCCTTTCCGTCTGACAGGTCTGATGTCCTTCGCCGACAGACGTCGGTCCTCCGGAGCCTTCATCGAGGGACGCAAGCTCTCCATCCACAGCGGCGAAAGTTTCCGCAGCCATGCGGGTAAGTTCCCCTGTTCCCTGCAAAGCGCAACAGTTGAAAATCACTTTCACAAATGAGCTCAGGTTATGCATAATTTTACCGCTGGCCGGGCAACTTTTGCATCGTAAATTTATCGCAGGCTTGCATTTGTTTGCGGATTGGCCTTTGTGATAACTTTAGCCATGGCCATGGACCGAGGACCGAGCACCGAGGAGCGTGGACCAGAACCGAGGCAATTAAGCTCCTTTGACAGCCAGCTGGGCTTCGTTGGTCCTTTTAGTGATATATTTTTGGGCGGTGGGATTGAGGGTACTGCACGTGGAGCCATGAGGTTTTGTGCTGGTTTATGAGTTTTAATTTGCCAAGGACATCGAGTACGGTGTGTGGCATGTGGCACAGGCACTTTGATGGCATTTTTAATGCGAATGGGTGACTTTTAATGAGCTTGTCTGGCTGCCCCCAACTAGCTGAACTGTGAAAATTCTGCAGCTTTCGGGGTGTAAGAAGCCAAGCGATTTGCGGCAAAGTTTTTATTATTTATGAGATCGTACCGGACCGAAAAGACAGCGTTAAAAAGCACAGCCATTTGGAATATCTGGTCAGCCCATACAAAAATATCACAATGTATTGTATAGCAGTCCACAGTTTGACTTAAGTTTTTTTATTAAATATCCAAGCTAACTAAGTCCGTTTTGCGCTCCTATAATCCCCTTTGTTTGATACTGTTACAAAGATGAATATTGTCATCTAGTTTCTAACTGAACTCTCTGAAACTATTCATATATTGTTCTCCTAACAAACTATGTATTAAGGATTAGCATCCATTGCAAGGCTGCTTTGTTATCATTGAGATAAGATAAGACTGCTCCCTCGCAAAGTATTAATCAGAATTAACACATACCAAAAAAAAATCCCCAAAGAAACTAAACTATTGTTACATGAATTCTATTCTCTGTAGTATTAAAAATATCGTAATAAGATGCTTATTATCTTTGATACTACGAACGGATAAAAATTGTACTAAAACGTGAGAAATATTACTAACGCGACAACGGAAAGGAATGGAAAAAAAATTCTCCAAAACACATAATTGAAACTATAGAGTATAAAAACTATACGTTTGAGTATACATTTGATATTATGAGGAATTAAATATGTATTAAACTGGTTATACTGCTTGAGTATAGTTTTAAGACAACGCGTAGAAAGGTTAAACATTAGTTTTTATACCCGGTACCCATAGGGTACAAGGGTATTATAAGTTAGTGCCAACCGAGAATGTATGTAACAGGCAGAAGGAGAAACCTCCGACCCTATAAAGTATATATATTCTTGATCAGCGTCACTAGCCGAATCGATCTAGCCATGTCCGTCTGTCCGTCTGTCCGTCTGTCTGTCCGTGTGAAACAACAGATCTCAGAGACTATAAGAGCTAGAGTTACCAAATTTGGTGACAACATTGGAATCTGTTGCACGCAGATCAAGTTTGTTTGTTTTAAAATTTGGCCACGCCCACTTCCGCCCCCGAAAATAAAAAATAACGGTATATAACCATATGCGTGATTTTCGGCGTTAAGTAAATAGATAGTCTTAATAAGTAGGCAATCGTGGAAGTGTTCTGAAAATTTGAGAGAAATCGGATGATAAACATAGAAGTTATTAAACAATAAAGTTTCTGAGAGAGAGAGAGAGAGAGAGAGCGCACGTGCGTGTTGCTCAGCATGTTCCTAGCAACATTTGTCTTTGTTGGGTGTTGCTCAGCATATTCCTAGCAACGTTTGTCGCTTTTGAGAGTTGCCCAACATGTTCCTAGCAACATTTGTCTCTTTTGAGTGTTGCTCAACATGTTTCTAGCAATATTTGTCTTCATTTGTCAGAAAATGTTCTTTTTTCCATGTTCATGTGCTGTTTAATTTCACCCACAATGTTTTGGGTACCGGGTATCTTACAGTCGGTCACACTCGACTGTAGCTTTCCCACTTGTTTTTTTGTGTACAGATGTTTTATTTGTGCAGGCCATCTTATTATAAATATAAATGTAGCATTCCTAGTTGCGCAGACTTTAATAATGTAAATGTTGAACCCTTTCCAGGTCATGTCACCCGCAATCGTCCCTCGTCGAAGATGACCAAATATGTGGAGTGCTGGGGCGCAGATCGACCCTTTGCCAATATAGCCGAGTCCAAGCTGGTGAAGAACATCGGGCTGGCGGTAAGTCGTAGCTCGAATGGGGTGGGATGATGCCTATGACTTATCCCCAGGCTGGAGTATAGGAAATCACATTCAAATGGCTGCGAAATATCAGCAAATTTGATAAGGCGATACAGAGAATATCCTCAGATTGCTTGGGTCACAAGCTGTGTACAGTGGAGTTTTGATTAATGAATAATGAGTCAGTACAGCTTTAATTCGGATATAACTTTTATGTGGAGCAATAATATTATTATTATAATAGATTACAGTGACAACTTTGGTTAAAACAATCTTCAGTATATTTAGAATAGCATTTTAACTTTTGTGTCTATAGATTTTTGCACCCAAAAAAAAAAGTCATAGATACTATTGTTACATGAATTCTATACTCTTGAGTATTAAAAGTTTCTTAATAAGATGCCTATTAATTTAATACTACAAAAGTATGGAAATATTACAAATCTGCATCGTGACCTTAGAAAAATCACTTAAGTCCAGCTAACGCGTTATGCTATCAAAATTTCGATGTAGGTTCGCATAAAAACAATACTCAAAAATACACAATTGAAAGAATAGAGTATAAAAAGTAGACTATTCAGTATAAATTTCACATTATGAAGTATTAAGTATTAGAATCTATACTAAACTCGTTATACTGCTAGAGTATATTCTTAATACAACGCGTAGAAAGATTAACCTCTTGTTTTTTTTTTGTGCTTATTGTTTAAATACGATTCAATAAGATTCGTTAGTTAATAAAATTTACATATACGCAATGTCCACTGTAAATAAATACCTTTTCCTTTTCGTTTCTTCCCCTTCGTCGGGCGCAGAGCATCGCCATGATTGAATCAAATTTACTACCGCCGGAGCGTAAATGTTTCAATTTTAATTTCTTTGGACCGCCCACGGAGCTGAAACCGTTTACCATGTGGTACCGCAACACGCCCCGGGAGGCCATGTACCGCGCCCAGCCGGATACGCACTTCCGCTTCGACCTGATATGCGCCTTCGTCCTGTTCCTGTCGCTGGCCATCGTCCAGCTGATAACAATAAAATTGTAGGTGAGATCAACTCGCATTAACGAGCCCGTAGACTCAATCTTGGCTCTTCTTCCCGCCCTCTGTCCGCCGTGGAAACCAGGAACCTGGCCCTGCTCGGCTCCCTCTTGGCCAGCTTCGTGTCCCTGGCCCTGTTCCTCTACCTGAGCAACATGTCCGTGCCGGATGTCCATGCCTCGTCGACGGAGCGCAACGGGCCCGGACAGGTGGTGGCCAGCAGTCGCTACCTGCGCCTCGCCATGTTCGTCATAGTCAACATCCTCATCTCGTCCTGTGCGGTGTTTAGTGTGGTAAGTTAATATTTTCTGATTCCAATTTTCGTAATTACGTGACAGTTTAGCAAGCAGTATACAAAATATTTAAATATAAATTAAACATCATGGGCAAAGATGCCCTAAAAATATGAATGTCAGCTTTTATCAAAGTTCCAACTAGAATTTAAGAAAGGAAGCTCCATTGAGGAGCTGCCCTTATAGTCCATGGATACAAATGTATCTGCAATATCTTAATAGCTTTTTATATATTCTTCAGATTAACTTCACGGCACCTGAACAGTTGCACATTGAGCCATCCAATGCCACCGACTGGGCCAGCAATTCATCGAGTGAATTCAACAACGCCACCGTGTTTGAGGATACACCGACCTTGGACATACTCCGTGCCATTCCAATTGCCCCCGTCTTTCTGTATTGCTGCGCCATTAGTCTGGCGGCGATATCGGCCTTCTTACGATCCGGGTTCATCCTCAAGCTAATTGCCATGTTGGTGGCCCTTATCGGGCAGGTTACAGTTCTCGGTTACAGCGATCTCTTCGAGAAATACAATGAAAGAATTATTGGAAATGGGTGAGTCTTTGCTCAGGAGTCCCTGAGCAAATAAAGTAGTGAACGCTCGTTGGAACTTAGATCATAAAATAAATTCTTATAACTGATAGTGACTATTTTCCATGGCTTGTATTTCGTACTAAACTTTGAATTCCGGATATAAGAAAATCGGGTTGGTTTTCTTCCTATATCTAAAAGTGCACTTCTGGTTATTACTTTCCCAGCTTACCCCTCGAGATCAAGGGCTTTTTGCTGCTCCTGGTGATCATTCTGGTCCTGCACACCCTGGATCGGCAGGGCGAGTATGTGGCTCGCACGGACTTCCTGTGGAAAGCAAAGCTGAAGGTTGAGCAGGAGGAGGTGGAGACAATGCGGGGCATCAACAAGGCAAGACCAGGTCGCGGCCAATAAAAGCAATCCGACTTTAATTTAAATTTGCAGATTCTGCTGGAGAACATCCTACCGGCCCACGTGGCCACCCATTTCCTGCACCTAGAACGCTCTACGGAGCTCTACCACGAGAGCTACTCGTGCGTGGCCGTGATGTTCGCCTCCATTCCCAACTACAAGGAGTTCTACGACGAGACAGATGTCAACAAGCAGGGCTTGGAGTGCCTGCGCCTGTTGAACGAGATTATTTGTGATTTCGATAAGGTACGCATCTATTTTTAATAAATCTCTGGGCTTTTTTATCAGTGCCCAATCCTTTTTAATGGTTTTCAGTTGCTGTTGAAGCCAAAGTTCAGTGGAATCGAGAAGATAAAAACCATAGCCAGCACCTACATGTGTGCCTCGGGCCTGAGACCTGGCAAGGAAGATGGCGCTACGGTAAGTGCTACTTCCCGGCAGTTCCCTGCTTTTGTGTCTACTTTTATCATGTCTAATGCCTGTTTCTTCAATGCTTTCACTAATCCTGTAAATAACAACATTGACAATCCTGACCTGGTTGCCCGTTGCCCAATCTAGTCACGTAGCTTTGCGGTAAGTCTTTAAAAATGTCTGTTTAAACATCGCCACATTCGCCATTCTCAAAAGCGATGATAAATTAGCTCACATTATCAGGCAGGCCCTATCAGCTTGAAATTCAATACTCCCAATAAAAGTTGCCGGAACTCAGCTTAAATTCCAACTTCTGCCCTATATCCCCCAACAAATCCCAATCGACCGAATGTTATTTACTGTTCAAATGCCTTTTAATCGCTGCTTAGCACTTTAATTAAATTTTTACAAATACCCAACAAAGGGGAAATCAAATCACATTGGCCCAAAAAAGGGCAAAGGAAGAGCGATAAAAAAAAGGGTCGCCAAATGAGGGTCGAACGGTGGGCAGGGAGAGGGATTAGCTGGAGCCGGCTGGGCGGCGAACGGGCAATTGGTTTCTAGGAAGCGGGCTATCAGGACTAAATGGTATCGGTACTAACGCAATTCTCCGTTTTCTTTCTGCCCGCAGGACGAGAAGCGAACGGAGGAGCACAACGTGGTCATATTGGTCGAGTTTGCGATTGCTTTGATGTCCATATTGGATTCGATTAATCGGGAGTCGTTCCAACGTTTCCGCCTCCGCATCGGGCTCAATCACGGTCCGGTGATTGCCGGCGTGATTGGCGCCCAAAAGCCACAGTACGATATCTGGAGTAACACAGTCAATGTGGCCTCACGCATGGACTCCTGCGGCGTGATGGGCCGGCTACAGGTAAGCGCTGGTGGAGCTCGGGAGAAACACAATACTGGGCTTAGATATTTTTTCTCCTTTGTATATGGACATTTCCAGGCTGGCAAAGGGCATAAAGTGGAAAAAATTATTACAAAATTTGACATTTTCTAAAGTGTTTTTTGCACGATCAATGCATTTTACCAGTACTATTTATATTCCAAAATACAACCTTTAAGGACTTGTCGTTTTGAAATTAATTGTTAAAACGAAGACATCGCGAACGGCACAAAAAATATATGTATATATTATTATACAACATTTTTAAGCTTCCTATTTACTTGAAAATTATCTTATTCTGTTTCTAATACATTTTAATGAGAAGACTTTGTAAAAAAATTGAAAACATTTCGTATGTTTTGCATGCGAAATAATTAACTAAAAGATTTTTTAGTTTTTATGAAATGCTATTAAACCATTGTATAATGTCGATTTAGCCATGTCGATTTAGCCATGTCCGTCTGTCCGTGTTTTCTAAGCTACAACCTATATTATGTAATCCGCGGCAGTTGTCGCAGTATATATGTATCTATCTTCAATACTTTTGCTCTAAGAGGCGACATTATTTTTAGAATAGAGTGCAGCAAATAAATGAGTTCGAAAAGAAGAGCGAGTGTTGGTGCGTCGTCGAGTTCTCGGATATTAAGCTTATACATAGTTTAAAAAGCGTAATTTTCATTGTGATTAGTTTTAATTTTCTGGAAATGCCCATATACGTGTACATACATATATGTACATTTTTTTAGTCTTGTTAATAGCTTAAACTATCTGATTCCTATCAAAGAAGAGAACATGTATGTGCAACTAAATTCATGGATCAAACCTTATCATTTATTCAAAGGAAAAAATTTAGATATCTTATCGTTAATAAGTATTTTCATAAGTAGAGGAAGAATTTAAAAGTTATTAAACAACAAATTTTTGCTTGTCTAGATATTTAAAAAATAAATTCAATTATCAATAATGTGTTTGTTGCAATATAATCAAATGCAATATCATACTAAGCAATTCTTTTCTTTTTTCAGACGACGGAGAACACGGCGAAAATATTAATGGCCGCCGGCTACGAATGCGAGTGCCGAGGCCTGACCTATGTCAAGGGCAAGGGCAATCTAGTCACCTACTTTGTAAAGACACCATTCGATGGGAAATTGTAAATTATCCAATTGTTGTTGATACTATTTAATGGATATTTATAATCATGTACACTTAACGTAGGCCAAAAGTCACCTCGAAGCATCTTCTTATTTATTTTGAGCTTTTTATTTTAGTTGTAATAAATTTGCAAGCATTTAAACTACGTTGTTCATCACACACTCACATGTTAAGTATTTGTTAGCGAACGTTCGTTTTTTAGTTAGTTAGTAGAATTTAATGTTATTGACTATTTCGTACAATTTGTTAGTTAATCTTATGCGTAGCCATCACTTAAACAGCGAATAACTATATACGATTCGAATTAAAATTATGATAGACAAAGAAATGCAAATTAGCCCACCCTAGCCCAAAAAAACAACATTTAAATGTAGCCAAAACCCTATCTGTTTGTTACTAGCCGCCCTGTCCTTCAAACTTAAGATGAGATCTACTTTTAAAAATAATTTAATTACACGTTTCTATTGCCTTTCCCCTCTACCAGTCCAGCACCTTCTAAGTTAATTGGTTAATAATATACTATACTTTGAAGCGACACTAGTTAAATTCTTTGAGAAGAATCAATTAAAACTCTATATATTTTTTTACTCAAATGTTTTTTACTGTTACTAAACTATTCACGGCATCGTATTTTGATATATATGTGTATATAACTATATAAGAGAGAAGCCACCAAAGCGAACTACTTTTTAAGACAAATCAAAGCTCAGCAACAGCTTCTTGTGTACCTTACATATCCCAACAAACTACACAATACCTCCTCTATGAAAACTGACCTGCTTCGACGTGCGAATTGTAAGCCCCGATTTCAATCAAGCTATCAAATTTTTTGACACTGTTTTTGAATACAATACAATATTTAAATAAAATGTTTACAAACACACCCTGAACCCTCTGCAGGAGCTTTAAAAGTAGATTCATTGAACAATATTTGATATTATTAAACGATTCAATTGAATATTAAATTATAAATAAAGGAAATACATAAAATATTACATTGACTAATTAAACTCTGGTGTAATTATTGCTTCTTATATTCTATTCCAGGGAACTTAATGGTAAAGTGAAACAAAATCAAATATACCCTATGGTGTGGATAAATGTATTATGAAAGTCAAGTGTTCTGTATGTATATATTTAAAAATCTTCTAAGCCAGGCCGGGACGAACTTAGAGCTTAATGCATCCGATCGCCCTAGGAGTAGTTAGATAAGTTATCTAAAATGCCAGCATCCAGGCTAAAGATTAGTGTTCAAGAGCGGGAACGACTGAAGTCGGCCGGCATTAACTCTCCTATTTCAAACAACTTAATTTTCCGCTGGTTTATATCGTTTATTTTTGACTTCATGTCATTCAAAAGCCTTGTTTATCGTATGCAAACGTCCAGCCTGTCACATCTAATACAATTACAATCGAACTTCTCTGGTTTTTCGTGAGCCATAGACATACATATACTTATTTGTGATGTATTATTTGATAAATATTTATTTTTATGATTGGTTACGTTTAGATTTTTTTTTTTGGGTTTTGATCAAATAGTTTTAGAAACATTTTTATATTCAGGTTCCATATTATTTATATGGAGGATATGACCTTTCTGGTTAACTAGACACTTAATATATTTAATATATGTATGAATAGGTTTCCGGTTTCACAATAAATAATGTGTGTATATGAAATATTCTTGTCAATGAGGCTCAGCTGTATCATGTTGCCGTATTGTAAATAATTAGAGGACTTAAATGGTCGTCTTGTGAAAGAGAAGTGAAGTGCTTCGGTGCTACTCAGTTTACAAACAGAATTCTGTAAGCAATGCTGAACCGATAACGTTCCAGGCCGATCTTCAATGTTTGCTGGAGTCAGCTATGTTCTCCAGCCACTTCGCCCTTATTAGAATTTCTTCGCCAAGGAGCTTGGTCAGCATTCTCGGATCTCGGTTCTCGGATAACCATGAATACATAAACACGACGCAGGCGCAGACCCCGAGTCCCCGCCGAGGTTCCTACTCGGAAATGTCTTGCCGTTCAGTTGCCGTCGCGGCCTCCCAAGTGCCAGTCTTCAAAGATATTCGCTTGCCTCGTGATGTTATAGCTTTTAAGAACTTTGTTTACTAAAAAGTATTAAACTTAAAGTCTTAAGTTAAGACTCTTAACTTAAAATAAGTTATCATTTTTCACATGAATAATTATATACGTGCGGGATATTAAAAACAACTGCAAGAAATAGTGTGCGTTATGTCTTAGGCTATTTATTTTTTTGCACGAAACCTTAAATTAAAATTTGTGCTTACGCATATCAAAGTTATCGCAACCTTTCAAACAAAGTGTCTTCCTAAAAAAGTTTTGTTAAAGATTATCTGTATCTTAGTGAGTGTTCCCAGTTAAAAATACTACCAAATAATTATACAACTTAGGCTTAAGCTCAAGGGACATTTTGGGTTGAATGCAAGATAAATACCTGCTCTGTGTTGGATTATATGTACGTATGTATGCATATTGGTTTAAAAATATTGTTACAACTATAGATCAGAACGAGTTTCTGAGTGTGTAAAATCTCTTAGAGAACACAGAAATCTTCAACGGATATTTATAATCTTTCTGGTAGGATTCAAGCTGATTTAGGAGGTAAGAAATGGATAAATTGGTTTGGTTTTAAGAACTAAGGAGATTCAGAGTGAACAGGTGTAAAACAAACATCCTGGTTTTCATCCCAGATATGAGTTGTTTCGATTGGAGAATCACAACCGAAGTATCTTAACTGCTAGGGGGATTTTGAGTTGGGCTCGGACTCGATTGAATCCAGGGCGAGGGAAATCAGGGAGAAACAAAAGGTATAACAAATCACAGCGCAAACTGCAAACGATATCAGGAAACCCGAAATGCCGTCCTCGCGCCTCTAGAAGTGCGGCAGGCAGACCTTTCCCGCAAACAGTTCCGACACCACGGTAATCCACAGGGCCAGCACGAACATAATGTAGGAGATGCCGATCTTGAAGGTATTGGGAAGCTGGTAGGCCTGCCCGCCAATCTCCTCGATGTGGAAGCCCAGCGGAAAGACGACCGCCGCCATGCAGAACAGCACCATGGCCGTGAATCCCACCCAGCGGGCGTAGGGGATCACGTTCCGATTGCAGGAGGATGAGGCCAGCAGAATGACGGTGGTGGTCACACATATGCAGCCAATGAATATGCAGATCAGGGCGACTAGCCATTCTGGCTGTAGGTCGGGGGTGTAGCACACCTGGGGCCGATTATACAATGTCATGCAGGTCCACATCAGGCCCAGGCGGATATCACCTGCAAAATAGTAAACAATTTGGTAAATGTCAACGGTCCGTGCTTGGAACACTTCCGTGTTATTCCTGTTCTTTTACCTGTTCCGGACTCCGTTATTATCCAATCAGGCATGGCCAAGCTCACGATCGCAAAGACATCGGCGGCTATAAATAGCGTTGCACTAATTTGCGTTAGTTTATCCATTTCAATGTAGGGTTCAAAGTAAAGTTTAACAAAAAAATATTTAGCAATTCTAGCAGCTGTTTTGTCCAGTGTTGCCAGATGAAAATTTAGCTTTCCCCCTTAAAAATCTCAAAGAGTCGATATTTCCCCCTAAAAAATCCAGTCTTCTCCCAAAATGTTAAAAAACTGATAATTTTAAATAAGTAAGAGAAGAAATATCTTATTATGACGTGGAAATGTTGCAAAGCGAAAAACGATTAAAAAAATACCACCTCTGTTTAAAAAGCTGCCAACTCGTTACGTCTCTTTCGTCTTTCGCGTGTGAGAGAATAACATAACATAACATAAGAAGAATAACATAAAATTCAAGCGCGGCGGATTCAAAAATTGTTAATATTTACCATTTATTTTAAAATTAATTATAGAAATATTAATAATATGAAAATATGAAAGCAAATAAAATTACCCTACCTTGCGGTCGCTTCGATTTTCTAAAGGCCATCTACATTTAAGAATTTAGCGGCGCTTTGTCAAAATTCGGGTTAACAGAGTCAAATTTCGGGTTAACATGTAAATGGACGTACAATTTCGGGTTAACATGTAAATGGACGTAAAATTTCAGGTTAACATGTAAATGGGGTCGAATTGAAGCTGTTAAGAACAACAGTCTGCTAAAAGAAGAGGAGAGAGCCGAGAGCGAATCTCTCTGAGAGCTCTCTCGCTATTAATACTAGAAACTACTAGATACTAGATTTTACCGCAAGTGGTCATACTGACCGAATGTTAGTTTCAAATAATTAAGAGAAGAAATATCTTATTATTACGTGGGAATGTTGCAAAGCGATAAAATGTCGGTGGAATAACAGTTCTAAGTATCTTAACATCAGCTGGCAAAACTTATAGGATAGGAAAATCGTAAGCAGTATTTAGTTTGATATTTTCGCCTATTTATGTGATTTCTGTGCTTGGCAATATTGATATAAAAAAAGAGATTTTTTCGAAACATTTTAATCAATCAGTTTCAAAAAAAAGCAAAACTTTCCCTCTAATTATCCCCCTGGGACGTCAAAAACCCCTAAATCTAGGGGGAAAACCCTGATCTGGGAAAACTGAGCTGTATTGTCTAAATTTCTGATGATGACAAAGCTTCGATAACTGCAGCGTTTGCTGTGGTTGATTTATCGATAAGACGAACTAGTTCTCTGTTAATCGGTTCAAGGGAGTTAAAGGCGCGTGGAGAGATTATTTCAAATCATGGTGCTTGTCTTTGTTGTATTTTTTAAATAAGAGAGATTGACGAAGTTTTCAAGAATTTGTATGTGTCATCTCTTTATGGAAGTTTGGCAAACATAGAAGTTAATCATCCCTTAAAAGTAATATAATTAATTTGGGAATTCCCTTAAAAAATAAATTAATAAAAATTGTTGAGCTACTTCAGTGTTTTATTGAGCATCTAAAAGTATCTTGATTTGTGTATATTAAATATGGGTTTTTACCTTGGGACAATTTTCCATAACATCTGACTCAATCTTTAAAACAAATACAAAAAACAACAAATTTTTTTACTTATATTTAATTTTTATCAAAAAATGGAAACAATATTTTTTTGTATTAATATTTTAACCAACAATTACTATTGAAATCTTACAATTTTATTTTACACCGCGGGTCTCTAAATACATTTTTGTTAATTTCCAATGTTAATTTTATTTATTTATTTATAATTATAAGAAATTTGAAAAATATTTGTTTAAGAAATAATAATTAGCTTTCGTTATGTATATACATTGAGGAGCAAAACGGTAACACAAAATTGAAGATTTTAGTCTTATGTTATTGGTGACTCATTTGACTATATTTTTTGAAAATTTGAAACAATGTTATTGTCCGGTAGAAATATGGCAAAAAAAAAGTAAAGAAGGTCAAATGTTACAGTTTTGCACCCGAAATGTTTTTTTTTTTTTTGTAAATTTGAATTTACGGTTTGAAACTCAACCATTAGGCTTTGTTTTTATTTAATGTGGTCGTTTTTGGTTAAATTTTGCAGTAATAATTGCTTGGGTAAAAGAAAAACAAACTTATATTTTTACCATTTGTATGAAGTTTAGAGGTTGTGTTACATTTTTAAAGTTTAAAATTCTAAAAAAAAATTGTTGATTAACTTTTTATTTTTTTTTTTTTATTACCAATGAAATTTCATAAAGAATGAGGTATTGACCATTAAAATTGGACAAAGGTAAGCAACGGGGCTTAGATACTAAGATCTTCAGCATGTTTTATATAGAACTCAAGATACAGACCGTTGAAGTAAGATATTAAAAATGGTGTTACAGTTTTGCTTCTCAGTGTACTTACTTGTTGATATAGTCAAAAATCAATTAATAAAATGAAAGCTCATATCGAATAGCCTAATAAAATATATAGTTATCTTGCAATATTCAAATATCAAAGATATAATTATACATATATCTATTTGATTAAGATATATTGATATATGCATATATATTTTTAACCGTCTTAATAAAACATCTGCTTTTAGCCCTGCACGTTTAATAGCGGTCTATTTGTGTAAATGTGACTAACCTAGCCTAACTGCCTTTAATACTTATGCTCAAGAAGAGGAGATTATGATATCAGTAATTAACAGCCAAGACAATGTCGCATTCACCTGTCCTATTTCTGTATGATGTGCAGTGGCATTTCAGGCAGCTTGGCGTATAAAAATAAAGTTAGAATTCCAATTATAAGTGAAGGAATTGTACGTGGCCACGTCACATGAGCGACGCTGACGTGTCCTTAGTGCTTTCACCCAGGTCCTCCCAGTTTATGCGGGAGGGTGGACTTAGGTTCAGGTTTAGGCTAGGTGGTTAGGTTATATCTGCCCGGCGATATCTATTGGGAGAAGCGGCGGCCAGCGCACTTTCAGCCCCTTCAATGCCCCATAATTGCCGGCCAGGAGCTTGTGGGGTCGCTGCTGATATTGCCCCGCTGGCCATGTAATTCCCGTGTTATTAGCAAAATTCATTTGCATTCATTCACTTTTCGGATGTGCAACAAGACACTCGGTCGGCTTTCCATCGGTATTGGATTTCGTCGCGGCGCCGACGGACCCAATCCGAAATCGAGACCCTAGCGGAATCCTGGGGAAACGGGCTTTCGTCTAATGGAGAACTGTTTGTTGATTAGTTTGATTCGCGTTTACAAATATATCCAAATTATGCTTGGCTGTGATAGCAGGAAATTTGATTTCTTTCCTGAGGGTTGGATTTATCCTAAAGGCAAGTAAGCATGCACAGAACAAACAAGTAGAAAAACTACAATCAACTGTGACCGACTGTGAGATACCCGGTACCCAAAGCATTGTGGGTGAAATTAAATAGCACTTGAACATGGAATAAAGAAAATCAAGACTAATGAAGACAAAAGTTGCTAGAAACATTTTGAGCAACACCCACCCAAAAAAAGAAAAGGAATACACAGAACCTGTATTGTTTAATAACTTCCATGTTTGTCATCCGACTTTACTCAATTATTTTGAGGTGGTTCGCACCATTTTATTTATTTCATATCTATTTGCGGAAGTGGAAAACAAACTTGATCTGCCTGCAACGGGTTAGAATGTTGTCTCCAAACTTGGTAGATCTAGCTCTTATAGTCTCTGAGATCTGTTTGCTCTTACGGACGGACAGACGGACAGATGAACCAACGGACAGATGAACAAACGGACAGATAAACAAACGGACAGACAGACATGGCTAAATCGACTCGACTGGTGATGCTGACCAAGAATATACATATATACTTTTTGGGGTCGGAGATGCCTCCTTCTGCCTGTTACACATTGCAAATATTTAAAATTATGCATATTTGTTATTTTCCATAAAAGTTAAAAAATAGTGCAAATATGGACAGTTGGCGGATAATAAATTTCCTGCAGCAACGAGTTCAACTTATTAGAATGTTACCACCAAAGTATACATTTACAAGTTTAACTGTGTAGAATAATAACTAATTGCAGTTTTTCCTGACTTTAAATAATAATAAAACTTCATGTCCTTTAATTCTAAAAAACTGATACAATGAATAACACCATTTTATAGGCAACGTTAAAACAAATGGCCAACAGCCCTTAGCTTTATTATTAGAATATAATTATATATCTCCATAGAGCAGACTTTGATCAGTTGCTGGCTTGTTATATATAAAACGGGACACCATCACATAAGGTCCTATTTCTTAAGGGCTTTCAGACACACATTGCGAACTTTTTTAATGTAAACTTTATTTTCTTGTTAACTTTATATTTACAGTAAGCCGCGTTGTCCAGAGGCAACTAAACCCGATAACCTACAGGCCATAAGACTAAGCGACATGCCACTCGACACCACAGCCAACCAATAACTAGGCTTTTGTATACACATTTCATTTATAAAAGGGAAGAAAAGGCTGCCCACCGGCAGTTCTTGGCACGACATGGTCGTGTCCGAATCAGAATCCGAGGTTCTGTCTGATTCTGAGTCTCAACCGATGAGTGAACACCAGTCGGCAATCGACGGGTATGGCTGCAAAGTAAAATTCATATTTTAAATTTATTTTTTATTGTTGATTTTTTTTTATAAAGAGCTCTGGTAAATTTGCCTATAACGCCAGCTCAAGGATTGGAAATTAAACAGGAACTTAGCCAAAGTGACAGTGACAAGAAGGAATTGGATCCAGAGGTCCTCAAGAAAGGAACAGAAACAAACGACAGAGAACATAACCAACACTGTACAGAGCCCAAGAAGCATGAGAAAAATGAAACCGCAGGGGACGATGTAAACAGACCCCTTGTTCTGGAAGAGCGACATTCGCTGTCCATGTAAGTCAGAAATAATTTGCAAATTCGGATGCACAATTCCAAAATATATATTTGATAGTATAAGCCATTTATAATTTGACATTCATTGGGTTAATACAATAATGTAATCTTCATGAAAGACTGTAAATCTAATAATCTTTTAAAATTAACTATTTTCAGAGCTGAAACCAAGAAGCGCAGAGCGAGCATCTATTCCAATGAACTTCTATTCATTCCCAAGGAGCTGGCCCGCAGTGAGCTTCAACAGCGAACCCGAACGTTGAGCAGATACGCCAAGAATCGGGAGTATCACCTTCGCATGCTCAAGTTTCCCGTCGGATCGGGTCGTCCCCGATACGTAGCAGAGCAAATGAAGAAGGCTCGAGCATGTGGTCAGCCAAACTTCAAACAGGTGCTGGATGGATCGCAGATGGGCGAGGACGATGTGGCTATCAAGCAGGAAGAGGAAATCATTGATGAGGTACACGAGGAACTTCAAGGTTCAAGCGAGTCGCCCCAGAATATGCCCGAATTGGAGATTCAAGGCGGCGTTAAGAACCAACTGCCCGACGACGAAGAAATCAGCAACATATTGTTCGATTTGGTGAAGCAGGAAGTCGAAGAAAATGAGGCGCTGGAGGAAATTAACCGAAAGATCCTTCAAAGTCAGCGCCAAAGTGTTATAAGAACGGCCACCTCAAGACTACAGCACTATCCCTATTTGCGCTGGCACAAACTGGACCGCGACGTTTTGGACTCCAACACGGGGCTGGAGACGCCATGCAAAGTCAAAACGGAGCCGGAGGTTCCAGAGATCTACGGTGAGTTTTCAATCTGTGGAAACTTCCTGGAAGTCAGTGGTGACTTTAATCAAATAGAGGATCTTGTGGAGGATGTCCAAGAGCAAGAGCAGGAGAAGGAGCCGCAGTTACCAGACGGACAGGATGAACCACTGCAGGCTCAGCTCCAAGACACAGAGCCAATCAATTATGTACCTCAGTGCGAGGCCGCGCTTCAAATGCAGATAGAACAGCCACAACTGTTGGCTGAAGTACCCGCCAATAACTCCACTGCAGCAGCACCCAGATCCCCTGGAATTGGAGGGCAAGCAACAAACTCGGTGCTGCGCCAGCATCTAATGCATCACATCGTTCAACCGAACACCTTAAACGAGGGACTACTTCAATCGAACAGTTGCAATAACAACGCCGACGATCGCGTTAATCAAAACCTGGGGCAGCCTCAATTTCTTGAGACTTCATTTCCCCCGGAAATAGGTCGCCAGTGGAACGTCCCAGGCGTTGAGAACTACGCTGACCAAGCGTTCCACAACCAGCAGTTGCTTCTGCAGCAGCAGTATCTGTACACGCAGCAGTACCAGCAACAGCAGCAACTGCAACTGCAGCAGCAGCAAATACAACAGCAACACCAGCAGCAACACCAGCAGCAAAACCAGCAGCAACAGCAGGAGCAACACCAGCAACAACACCAGCAGCAGCAGCAGCTGATCCTTTACCATCAACATCAGCACAAATTAGAGGACAAGGTCCAGGAAATGAGGTTAATGTACCAGCGTATCAAGTGCCGAGAGGAGGAGCAACTTCATCAGTACGGCAAAACCCTTAAGAAAATCCAAGAGGAGCGGCTTGTCTGCGAACGCCGGCATGCGGAGGAGAAGCGCGTATTCCTGCTCAAGATGGACCAAAGCAGGAAACTCGAGGAGAAGCTGAAGTCAGAAAAGGAGCAGCTTCTCCGTCAACTGAGATCCGATCTTAGGACTCTTGAGCTGAGAATCGCCGAGCAGCAGCGCCAGCAGGAAGAGAAGGCATTGGCCTGGTCCTGGCAGCATCAGCAGCAACAATTGCAGTTACAGCGGCACCAGTTACTGGCACAACAGCAATCCCAACCGCAGCAGCCACACTTCCTGCACCATCAGCAGCACAGCCAGGAAGTCGAGGCACCTCAAGGACAATACATGACATCCCAGTCCCAGCCAAACCAGGAGCAATACCCGCAGCACCACCAAATCGTGGACCAACAACATACATTTCTCTACGATCCACCATCATATGTATATCAGCCGGCCTACCAGGAGTCCAATGTGTATCAACAACGCTTGCAGGCCTATCGCGACCAGTTTCCCCCCAATCCTGCGGAATCCCATGCTGGGGCGATAAGGGACTCGGCACTCGAAATGCCACGCCGACTCCTGCTGCCACCGCCGCCGTACTGCCCGACCAACAGCAGGAGTGAGACCAGTTTATCGTCAAGGAAAATTCGACATCGCCGCCTCACCATTGACCACCGCTCGGAACCATATGCCGTCCAAGTCAGAGCTCCGCCAGCTCCAAGTGCGCCGCCCCAAGCCGACTACCTGCAGTTTCCCAGGAACTCACAAATCAGTTCAACAGCGGACGGCAGCCATAACCAAAGAGGCAATCACCTGGAAATCACATCAGTCATGGCCAATTATGTCGCGAGCTTTATAAATAATCTTGGCGAAAGATAGATTTTTTGAAAACCATTATTAATTTGTCTAAAGAGTCCAGTTGTGATTTCAGTCAAAGGAGTTTAAGAGTAAGAAAAACTGCCTTTCAAAAGCAAAAACACTCAAAAGTGGTGATTAAAAATTGTTATTGACAAATAAATGTGGTGTTTGCCACCTGAATTTTTTTTTTCTACAAAGAATTTACAATTATTTATCATTGATAAATAAATAAAATAAATAGTAACAACTTGATTTAAATTAAATGGGCGTTAGGATTTTCAGCTAAAATCTTCACTCGGTTATTGTCGACCTGCTGGGTATCATAGTTTTGACCAGAACTGTGTCCGTTACTATACAAACTATTCTCTAAGGAACAGCCGAAATCAGACCACTATGTCTTATAGCTGCCATAGGAACTATCGTCTGTCCGTCCGTCCGTCCATCCGTCCGTGTGAAACAACAGATCTCAGAGACTATAAGAGCTAGAGTTACCAAATTTGGTGACAACATTGGAATCTGTTGCACGCAGATCAAGTTTGTTTTAAAATTTGGCCACGCCCACTTCCGCCCCCGAAAATAATAAAAAACGGTATATAAGCCATATGCGTGATTTTTGGTGTAAAGTAAATGAATAGTCTTAATAAGTAGGCAATCGTGGACGTGTTCTAAAAATTTGAGTAAAATCGGATGATAAACATAGAAGTTATTGAACAATAAAGTTTCTGAGAGAGAGAGAGAGAGCGCGCGCACGTGCGTGTTGCTCAACATGTTCCTAGCAGCATTTGTCTTTGTTGGGTGTTGCTCAGCATGTTCCTAGCAACAATTGTCTCTTTTGAGTGTTGCTCAACATGTTTCTAGCAATATTGGTCTTCATTTGTCAAAATTCCCTTTTTTCCATGTTCATGTGCTGTTTAATTTCACCCACAATGCTTTGGGTACCGGGTATCTTACAGTCGGTCACACTCGACTGTAGCTTTCCCACTTGTTTTTTTCTGAGATATGTCTTTGGGGTCATCTACACAATCAATTTGTGACAAGTATGATTTCATTGAGGACACTCGGAAAAATAATTTGATGAACATGGTTCAACACTGTCCTACACAACATATTTAAGAAAATTGTTCTTCAACTTAATTTCACCGTTGCAAGTTATTATGAGTGATCGGTAATCTTTTACGACTGGAAAATCTGTACAATCTTCCTACTAAAGACTCGATTTTTTCGACACGATTTTTACTAGTAAGCATCACATGTACTTGAAAGTATCAAGCCTACTCGAAAATACTACTATATTTGCTTTAATCGTTTGCTTTCGTACTTACTTCAAGGTACTCGATCGATTTTTGACTTCATTTGCCGATGCTCGTTTTTCCAAGCACGAAACAAAACCGATTGCATGTTGTGCTTCTATTTGGTTTTGTTCATTTGAATAAAATTTTACGGTAGCAAACAAAAGTTCATTGTTTCGGTGCCGTTTTTGGGGAGTTCACTTACAAACACTGAGGCAAGAGAAGTATAATAACTTCAATTGGAATCGATCTGAAAATTGGTATTCATAAGTATCATCGCCATGTTGTAGTGGACCTTATTTTAAAAGCAATTAATTTGAAATTTTATTGTAATTGTTTAGCCCTTCACAACACAAGGAGCAATGTACTGCGATGCACTTCCTTTGAAGGATTAAATAATATCGATTTTTGACTTTTCCGTTCTAAATTTACTTCCAATCTTTGATAGTACTGTTGACGGTGAAATTCACATTTCTATCTACTGTCCCTTGGAGGGGCACGGACCAAGCCGGGATGCCAAAAGCAGTTGGAGCAACTGCATCGCGGACAGTGCCAGCAATTGCCACATTTCATGCATACGTTTCCAGCTCCATGCTGCGCGGCCGAGGGATAGGATGGGTCGCGGCTCTGGGCGGCACCACTGCTGTCCCACAGTTCCTTGTTGCGCAGACAGGAACGGCTACGCTTGGGGCTGTCTGACCGGGCTCTGGCCGGTCCGGCGGGGTCAGGCGAGGGCGGTGGGGTCGCGGGCGATTGCGAGGCACTGGGAACTGACATCGGATCGGGTGAAGCCGTTGCAGCCAGAACGTCTCTCTTGGGCACACTAGGACTAGCCACGGTGGTTGGCGGGTCGCAAAAGGTTACCGTGTGAGCGGGTGCATAGAGCTGGAAGGCCAGCGGCACCGGAGTCGGGGACTCGCAGCAGGATCTGTCCCGCTCCCGCCGGAGCTCCGCGAGCAGGCGGGTAAAGGGCAGATCGTAGCGCACCAACTGCTGCGTCGGCAGCTGCGAATTCTGTGCAGGATTCGCCACAAGCTGCTGCTGCGGCAGATGCTGCGGTTGGGGCACTGGCACACCCACTGGTACCAGGTTGATGGCCTGCACGTTCCAGACGGGCGACATAGACTGCGCCGGAATCATGCTGTAAAGGTATGCTGGAAGCTGATCTGGCGGATAGCAGCTGCCTTCCGCCTCAGGCATGGGTGAGGCTGGGGCGGCCAAATAGAAGATCTGCGGCGCAACGGCCGATCCTGGAGCCTTTGGGGTCACTGTCACCGCCTGCTCCAGCCTTGAAGTCCTTGCCGAAAGACTTGGCAAGGGACACGGCCCTGACGTTGGAGCTGTTGTGGGCTGCATCGGCAGTGGGTCAAACCCAGGAGAAGAGGCTGGTTCTAAGGGGCAACACTGACACTGAAAGCTGCAGGCCGGCGTCTGGATCGGACTGGAACTAACAGTTGCTGGTTGTGGCAGGCACAATCCTTCGAAGTAGCCAGCGCCATTCACCGGCGGACAGCAGGAGCATACCATCTGTTTCCTGTAATCGTCCAGATTAAATGAGTTCGGCAAGGGAACATTGCAGTCGATACTGAAAAGGTAATACTTGGTTAAATAATCTTTTTTATTCCTAGATAAGGCCCTATGCCAATTCATACCTCAGACCTTCGGGTCCCTCGGTGACCAGGCACATCCCCACCCTGGGCGGCTCCGCCTCGCACTTGCCAACCAGTTCTTGGGGCTGCATCGACAGTGGAGCATAGCCCATGGTGAATGGCTGCTGGGATTGCTGTTGCGTCTGAGGTGGTGCTCCATTTCCATTACCAGGGCTCAGCTTTCCCGAGGACGTTATAAAGCATCCATTCTCACAGCTCTCCGTGCAGAACATCTTTAGCACTCCGATTTCGACTGACAGTGCCCGGTAGCCTTCCTCGATTTGGCTTATAGCGGCTAGCTGCTGTTGTTTGTCACAATTTTGTACATTATAAGCTAACTTATTGTGTTGGAATGTGTCTTTGAGTGGACAAAATGGATTGCTATATTAAAGACTAAGTTGGAGTCATTTTGACAACTTTACCTCAAATTATAATTAATTTTGTTATTTTAGTTATTTTCCTAACAAAGCACTGAGTTTTAGTAACGAAAATATCATGGTACAATTATAATTGTAATTTAAATTTTAATTTGATTTAAATTGATTTTCTAATTTGATGGGTAGTCATATTACCCCAAATATGTGAAGTGGTTAAAGATGTTTGAAAACTAAAAATACAGAATTATGTGGACAGACATCAACGAGGCATTGAGAAAACTCATTTCGAAATTTTTGATTGAAGTTTACCAAAACCATCTTAAAATGTTCTAAAAAAGATTAAGTAAAATATTGCTAAGACCGGATTAAGCATACAAATTCACAGCGAATAGAGGTTGGAGTGCTCATGATGGGATCTCAGGGCGGCGACAAGTCTTCTGAGCGAACCTCCAAGGAATCTGATGAAACTGGGCGAACCTCCAAGGAATCTGATGATAACGAGGACAAGTGTTGTTTTGTGATCACCGTGGGCAGGGATGGCCAAATCGAAATTAGTTCACAAAATCAAGATGCCAATCCTCAAAGCTCGAAACAGTCACAGAATAGAATCTGCATTGGCAATTGTCCCCTGAAGGTCAAGCCGATAAAGTCGAAAAAACAGAGTTTTAGCATAGCCATGCTCAAGGATGATTCCACAGAAACCGATGACCCCCACGAGGATCCCGCTGAAGCCCAGGCAGCAAAGAGTCTGGACCAAACTAACCTGAACATTCAATCACTGGATGAACTGCAGAGGGCAGGGGTTCCTCCACAGTTCGTAAAGATATGCAACAAGGATCTGGCGAACCGGCCCTCCTTTGTGGTGCTAGAGGACGCTTCGACCCGAAATCGAATCAAGCAGAACCTGGGACTTCCTGACCTGGACCAATCCGCCCAGCAGCAGGCTTCGCCCTTGGAGATTAACTCCCATTCTGGTTGTCAGACCGATGAGATGTGCTCGAAAAGGGCAGGGGCATCCAGCAATAACAGCTGTAATAAAGGTAGGGCTAGCAATGTCGTAATGGTTAAGTATAGTTCTTAGATTATATCTTCTTAGTGAATGCTGTCCCAACCATTCGAAATCTCTCGCAACCAATGGCGACCAAGGTACGTCACAAACTCCCCTCTTCGAGTACCAAACAAGCCCCATTCATCGGAGAAACACGGAGGGAGGCGGAGAATGTTCACAGTTTCAGTACCCAAGCCCAATTGGAGCAACAGCACCAGCAGTGCCAGTCAACCAGCCACCATTCGCCTTATGTGACCATTAGCCTCGTGCCTTTTCCTCAGACAGGTGCAGGGTGTGGCACCTCTGTGATTCCTTGCCAGCAATTCCTGAGTGCTGCACCGAGCAACACATCGTGTTGTTCCTGCTGCACCAGCAGCAATTGCTGCCTGCCAAGGCCTCCTCATGTCTGCCAAATGCCAACGACGACCAATGATTGCCGGCAGTGTTGCTCCCCGGGTCTGCCAGTGTCGCAGAATCTAGGCTGCTGCCTGCTGGCTCCCAATTGCACCTGTAGCCGCTGCATATCCTGCTGTCCAGTATCGAGCCAACAACACCAGTCATCGCTGGGGTTCGCCGGGCACTACAAGACCGTGGGTATGCCCGTGAGCAACCAGATGAGTCATCACGTTTTTCCACCTGACCTGCCAACAACTTCCTTTGCGCTCGGAGGTGGCTTTCACCCTGGAATAAGCCCCTGTCTATGCCAGCTTATGTGCACCTGCAGTCCGTGCTCCCACTGCCGCATGAATGCCCAGCACTGTCCACATTGCCATTGTGCAGGGTTCTTCAACAACCAGCAGCAGTATCCGTTGCAGCAGCCACAAATGGGGCAGGTGGCACAACAGGAGCCTCAGGCCCAATGCGATTGCTGCTCTGGCAGCTGCAGCTTGAAGCAGCGGCCCCATTACTTACCCAAAAAAGCAAAGGGGCTGGAAGCTAGTGAAAAGGAGGAAACCAACCGAGATGGCTTGAAGCATGTCTTCTGCAAGGTTCCACAGGTGTCCCCGAAGGCCACAACCCAGCCATTATCCGAGGACCAAGAGCAACAACAACAAACCGCCAAAAGCAAATCGACTAAGGAAACGCCTCGATCTTTTGGAGGTGCATCGAATATCAACAGCGATTCCAATGTCACTTCATTGTATGTAGCTCGGTTCGGACGAACTTGCCTGATCCTGAGACCCACAGCAACTGCCATGGTGCCACGGCTATTGACCAAACGAATCAGTCGCTATACATCGGTGGTGGTGGCACCAAGGTAAATAATATTTGGAGCAATAAAGTGATTTCTAGTCTTAGCAGAATGAACTAAACTAATTTGATAAGGTTCCAGCTTTGGAATGCAATGCACCCATTCTGAGAGTTAATCTAGTTCACCGGTACTGCCAGAACATTGTTGATTGTCGCATCCAACACGTGAAAAAAGAAACACTTTGAGTTTAAATCTAGAAAGGGAGCTAACTTCAACAAGCTGAAGTTTATTCACCCTTGCAGAAGATGGCTCTAGCTCTTAAGTCTCTGAGATTTGTTTGCTTATACGGACGGACGGACATGGCAGAATCGACTCGGCTGGTAATGCTGATCAAGAATATATACACTTTTTGGGGTCGGAAATGGTTCCTTCTGCCTGTTACAAACATTCTCGGCTTGCACGAAGCTATAATAAAAATGTTGCTTCGGATTTTCCGGCTTTTTTCGACTGTTATTACAGAATAAGAATTTTTAAAAAACATGGTATAAAAGCAAACAAATTTGTTTCATTTAGTAAAATTACTCAATTCTCAGAAATGGGGATCAAACTAACAGATACAAACAGTCAAAATGACATGAAATCAAAGTTATCTTTTAACTTTTATTAATTCCTTTTTTACTTTTTAGGTCTCACATATTGTCAACATTTTTATAAATCAATTTTCGTTCTACTACTTAAAATATATTTAGCCATTGTGAGGTCGTGGTTTGAGTCAATCTCTAGGCCATCATTGGCATCAATTTCCACAATGGAGCATCTGAAAATGCATACAAATTTGAAATGTATCATAAAACATTTTTTTTTTACGACATTGTCGATTCTGAAAACATTTTAAATAAAAACTATTCTTACCTGTTATTTTGTAGCAGACCAATATCCACCAACCGCCTTCTTGAAAAATAAAACATTCCCGTTTCCACTATATCTCCCTTCCAGTCCTGCCGTCTTGGTCTGGAACTTAAATTAAATTCAGCTGGTACTAAGAAACCGTCAACCATTTTCCATCGGAGATAATGTGATCTAAGATTCAAATAAATTTGATTTAATAAAGATTCTTTTAATATAAAGAGTGTCTTACCTTTTGGCAGCGAAAACACAGTCATATGACTGGAATTTTTGCACAGCTTCTTGAATGTAATTAGTTTTTAAGAATACGGATGTACATTGAAAGAGGGCAAAGTCTTGAATGGTTGTGTGCGAATTTAAAAACTCCGTAATAGCATCGATTGAAGGAGTATCATCTCTAGCAAATTTTTGTGGACGATGATGTACCATTGCACCAACTGCGCAACAATATAAAATAAACAATAAAGAAAGCTTACTTACTTACTGGCAAGCCGAAGTTTATATTACCTTGCAGATAAATTTAAGAAACTTAAAATATATGGCCTTAATTAAAATAATATCTTTAAAAACATCGAAAATCGGCTGTTGGCCCAATCGTTCTTATGGCAGCTATAAGAAATAGTGGTCTGATTCTGGCATATATACTAACTGAAAAAAAAATAGGATTATCTTCTAAGTTTTATTTAGATAGCCCAAAAAGTGAGAGACTAGTTTGCGTAGCATCGAAGAGACGGACAAACGAACAGAAGGACATGGCTAGATCGACTCGTCTGGTGATGCTGATCAAAAATATATATACGTTTTGTGGTCGGAGATGCTGCCTTAACTGCGTTGCAAACTTCTTGTCAAAATTAAAATGCTATAAAAATCAAAGCTACTGAAGAATTCAGATAACATTTTGAATATTGCTACTTGGCAAATTTGGCTTTTCAGGAAAGTTACACAGTTTCTAACACTAATTAATAACATCATCATTTTAATTACGTTTTGGAAACTTACACTTTTGTGCTTCAATGGCAATGTTTTTATCGTCTGTAGAAACCCAAATATGTTTAAAACAAGTAGAATTTTTAATTGTTTTGATTGTACGGGCCAATAATGAAAAGCCACCAACTTGAGCTAAATTTTTAAGCTTTATCCCCTTGCTTCCTCCTCTGGCTAGAACTAATGCATGTATATCGTTTTTCAGACTGGAATGAGTTCGGTTAAGATAAAATATATAATCTGTTATTAATAAATTTAATTACTTACCATAACTCTGTACAAACTACTTTACAAACAAAAAGCAAAGAAATAAAGCTTAAGGCACCTTTTATAAACAACATTCTGATCTCTTTTAAGGTTCACATCTGAATAAAAAAAGATAAAAGCTGCGTGCACCTCCATCATTGGTTAGAGTGAACCAATTTTCTTGTAATATGGCTAAAGCTGAAATATTTTAGAATTTATTTTTTAATTTGATTGATTTTATGTAGCTAATATTTTATTATATACGTTTTTGATTTTGGATTAAATTAAGCCATAGTTTAGAACCTATCACTTGTCCACCCTGTTTGCTCTACTAATTCACAAGCATACAATACGTTAATTTAATTTAGGGTGAGCGTAACTACCCACTTAGTTACGTTGTATTTGTAGCATTTATATACTTTCGGACTTTGGACTACACTGATCTCTCTTAGATCGCTAATAGAGATTAGTTCTTGCCTGACAGTTCACAGAGGTGGGTGTCTGTTCTGCTAAGTCAAGGAAAGGATTTTCAATATTTTTAGCAGGGATATTAAAGGCAAGCGCGGCAGTAGAAGTGATATTTAAGATTGGAAACTTACTTGAATTTAAAGGAGTTACGACGAACCGAGTATTCCAAAATAAAACGAAGATATTTGATTACTTTTATTTATTGCACAGTTTTTTTATTTTAGCTTACCAATATAAATATGTCTTTTTTTAGTTTATTTACTTTGCTAGATATGAAGTAAATAATCTTAAAAATACCATGTATCAAGAGTTAAGTTGTGTTAATATACGTAAATATGTATACATAAATATATCAACAGAAATTACGCTTGTAAGAAAATATACAAAATATAATCTTGGTTTCTTGAAAAGTTTTATCGAGCGTCATTAACCTCATTTTACATATCAGGTTAATATTGTGTGGAGATGCGCAGATATACAAACGCCCAATGACTTACTATATGTATAGATCATTTAAAAAAGATAATATTTTTTATGGTTACAGGTTCATCTTTTAAAACAATTCTATTATTACACTTAAGTGTGCTTACTAAAGGACACTAGCATACCTTTGGTTAATGTATGCCTTGGTGTGGTAATTATAAGTTCTAATCGAGGCCGCCAATGTTTGAATTAATTGCTTGTCCCTTTTTGCTGATGGAGCAAACGAATCAATGCCGCTGCTACTGGTTGAAAGTAAGGTGAAGAGAAAACAAACCCCAAATTTAAGTAATTCCCTAACTATTTTGTAATACAAATATTACCTGATATTTCGAGTGCGCAGGACACGTTCCGCCCACGTCTGGGGTCTAGGTATGTCACGTGCCACTCCAGTTTGTTTTTTATCAATATAGTCAATCACATCATCATAATAATTGGTTCTGTAGTTGTACATATATTTGTATTGGAGAAACTTCGGCCTGAA
This sequence comes from Drosophila auraria, assembly GCA_008042615.1. NCBI lineage: Eukaryota > Metazoa > Arthropoda > Insecta > Diptera > Drosophilidae > Drosophila > Drosophila auraria. The sequence continues at coordinate 72,887 of VNJW01006723.1, forward strand.
AAGAGAGCATTGCATAAGACTGGCAAGATTCGGCGAGAAGATTTAAGGCACTAACCTGACCCAGTGTCGGTACAATTGAACTGGTTTCCTGTATCCATCGTCTTCTGGCGGAGGTGGAGGCGCTTTGAACTCAATTTCTTCCTCTGCAGCAGCCACCTCCTCGTTGGCCGGAGTCCCTCCGACCGCCACACTTTCAGACTTATGGTCGGAAGCCACACTCGGTGCTTTGGAGGGAGGAGCAGGAGTTCCCTGAGTAGAAGCTGCTGCTGCTGATGCTGGGTCAGCAGCATCACCGCCATCGCCGCCGTCGAAACCCCATGGATCTTCTTCGTCTCCCATATTACTGAAAAAAACAGAATTAAATAATTGCATTAGCTCAATATCTCGTGGTATCTGATCGGAATAGGAGTTCCAGAATATAAGTAAGCGATTAAGCGAGGGATAAAATAGCATATAAATCGTTATAAATTAATATGAAATAATAAAGAATATATATTTTTTTTTAATATGTTAATTTCGTATTTCGAGTTGCATAACATATCGAAAAAATTCGAGGTGTATTAGATCCCATTAAAGGTGGAATTGTATTAAATTACACTGCTGCTAAAAATAGGTTTAAGAAAAAGGGCAACTCGTCGAATTAAGGACAATTCTATTGATTTCATTACTATTTTAAGCACCTGTACTATATATTTTAGTTTCGAAGCGATAAAGCATCTGTCAATGCAAGACTTTATTAGCACATTGATGTGGCATTCACAGAATTAGAAGCCATTAGAATTAAACCAATGAATACAAATAAAAGGTCATATGCAAGTTAAGAAACAGAAATTTATAAGTAATCCTTGGAGGACTAAAAAAGTCTAGATAGAAATAAATAATTTTTTATTTTATGGCAAGGGTGTCACTTTAGCTTTCCTTTCAATACCTAGTGAAGGTAACTAGGATATTTGGATCACTAGAAAATTAGGCGATAATACCTTTACAATAGTGTTTATACTGGTATAAAAGAAAAAAGACTAAATGATCAAACTGCTGCTCGAAACAAATGCACTTAGAAAACTTAATCTAAATATATCGAGAAGCAGAAACTATATACATGGTAGACATACAAACATACTAATTTTAATTGAGCGAATCACTATTAACACCTATCTACCCTCACGATCAACTGAATAGTCTCAACAATGCAATAACCTTATAATTTGAACATATTAAAACATTTATTTTGTTTATTATTTCAGTATTCATGCAAAATCTATTGAGGGCTTAGTGCAATGAAATTGTAAGGTGTAAGAACAAACCACATATATTTTTATACCGTTGCAGGGTATTATAATTTTGTCCAGAAGTTTGAAACGCAGTAAAAAGGAAGCATCTCCGACCCCATAAAGTATATACATATGTATGTTCTTGATCAGCAACACCAGCCGAGTCGATCTAGCCATGTCCGTCTGTCCGTCTGTCTCTCCGTTGCTACGCAAACTAGTCTCTTAGTTTTTGGACTATCTTAATGAAACTTTGCAGATAGTCTTTTTATGCCCGGTACCCATGGGTATTATAAGTTAGTGCCAACCGAGAATGTATGTAACAGGCAGAAGGAGAAATCTCCGCCCTATAAAGTATATATATTCTTCTTAATCAGCGTCACTAGCCGAGTTGATCTAGCCATGTCCGTCTGTCCGTCTGTCCGTCTGTCCGCCTGTCTGTCCGTGTGAAACAACAGATCTCAGAGACTTTAAGAGCTAGAGTTACAAAATTTGGTGACAACATTGGAATCTGTTGCACGCAAATCAGCATCACCAGCCGAGTCGATCTAGCCATGTCCGTCTGTCCGTCCGTCCGTCTGTCCATCTGTCTGTGTGTCCGTCTGTCAGTTTCTACGCGAATTAGTCTCTCAGGTTTTGAGCTAACGGGCTGAAATTTTCAGCATAGTCTTATTTCTTTAGCACGCAGGATATACGCCGCAGGATGTACATATGTACTATATTCTAAAGATTCCATAGGAATGATGGCGAAATAAATGTACAAAAAATTTTAGCGTCTCTGTTTTTCAACGAATTTCTATAAATTTCGTGATATAGCTGTTTTTTATAGTTCTAGAATTACGGTTTTATTTTAATTGAGATCGGACAACTATATCATATATCTGCCATAGAAGGGATCGGTCGATTTATATGAAAATGTAAAATTTTACACGTAAAATGTAAAATGTTCAAAATTTACAAAATTTGATATTTTGTCAACATTACCTATTTGGATCGATTTTCAATGATCCCATTGCAGATTGCAAGGGTATACAAACTTCGGTTTACCGAAGTTAGCTTTTTTTCTTGTTTTTCATTTATTTTCTACTAAATATTTTGTATCAAAGATACAAAGTAATTTTGATTTTCCTATTATTTTCCCATTCAATCCGATTCCATTTCCATTTTCCGGTCGTTCCTATAATATCGAATATATATACTTAAGTTATAACACCCTTATATTTTATGGTTACCGGGTATAACAACGAAATCTACTAATTTGACCCGATTGTCCCTATGCCACTATTGTTTTTTTCCGTTTTTATTTGCATAAACTCTTAAATATATCAGATATTCAGATATCAGGTATTTGACTTGGAAATAAAAATAGAAACACGCTACAGTTGTGTCCAAATAGTAAAAATAAAATAATTATAACAATAAATAAAATCTAGGGGTTAGAATGTTGCAAATGATAAGTTTAAAAAAATCAATTCCTGACCCCTTTTCATGTCAATAGGTTGATTTCTGAGTGCAAGATGGATTCTTTCATGCCAATGGGCATGACATCTGTTATTGGCTATAAATAATACTTAACTAAATATTAAATGAAGAAGATAAACTAAGTTGTAATAGCTTAATATGATTAACTCATACATTTATTCAGTTTTCGTAATTTTTTAATTTTTAAATAAATTTGCACAGTTTGGTTGTATTATTTTTTCGCTAGTTTTTATAATTTTTCGGAAATAACTTGAAATCCTATGTAATGATTATAATTTTTGTCTCATACCTAGATTAGCTAAAGTCTCCCATTTCTAAAAGTGTGTGAGCTGATCAGCTTTTTAAAAATTATAAATTAATAATAATTACAGCTTTTTCTGAAACATTGTTTATTAAACTCTGTCTTAATATAATACATTTTGTTTTATTTATTTTGTGGAACAAATGAGATTTTTGTTCCACAAGTGTCGTGCGTATCAGCCCCAATTACCCTCAACTTCCAAATGATTAGTTCCGGATTACTTTTTGTACATCTCTATTGCCAGTTCATTTTTGTTCACTTACGTCAAAATCGGTTACGTGTTTGTTCACTTACGCAGGTTTAAAGTTCATTTGCCGTGAAGGAGAAAGTCCGCTCATCGATGTAGGCAGGATTACACTAGCCAACGAAAATAGTCAAAAATCGTTACGTTCTGGTCTACTCACATCTAAAACTGTTACGTTTTGGTTCACTTACGTGATTAGTGTGACCAGCATACGTGAAGGAGAAAATCCGCTCTTTTTGTCGAAATTCAGCTTAATTAATGGAACAGCTGGCGGGCACACTGTTGAATTTGCCACCCCTAAATTTGTTGTATTGATTGTGTTTTGGTCGAATTCGTTTATTGCAATTGCAAAAAGTGGTATTGTTAATTTAGCAGGTTGCAGAAATGTGCCTGATATCAATGTGTCATTTTTCTTCAGGTAATAATCGCACATAAGCATTGAGGAATTCAAAAACAGAGTGAGAGAGAGTGCTATATACACACTGCGCTAATTTTGCTTGCATATATTGTGTGTACATATGTATATGCATATAAATACATATATAAATATAAAAAAAAAACAATTTAGGACGAATTTATAACGGAAATAAAAATGCGTATGCAAATCGCGTTTAGTATTGTTATTTTGAGAAATGTGCCTATGTGACAAACAAATTCATTGCAGCCATACAAACATACATACAAACAAACAAACAACCTTCTTAATTTATATTAAAAGTCCCACATCGTTGGAGCCGGTTATATTGATGTATTTAAATTCCTTAGAGAAAATAGTGCCAATTTATGTAAGAAGGTTTATCGAGTATCCAGTGGGAGTTAGAACGTATGGTCGGTTGGGGGCCAATGCCAGTCTATTATTGGAAATAAACCCAGCTTAGACTATGCGGTATATTCCATTTTAGTCGGCTTGGAGAGTGCAGTTCTCATTTGTTAAAATGGAGCGTGAAGTTATAAGCAAATAAAGGCCATAACACAAGTTTTGAGGCAGAAAAAATATAGGCGCGGGCCGTGCTTCCCCACGTGACACGCAGGCGTGTGCGTGTGCCAAAATTCCGTTTCGTTCAGAGAACTCAGCATGAAAGTGGATTTCAAATTCTATTGTTTATGAGTGTTTCGCCACTAGAAGTAGTAACTAGCAGTAATAGAGCTTGGGCTACCAAGAAATTACTACCATGCCATTAGACTCAAGATTTTGAAAGAAGCATTTGTTCATTTTAAAGATGCAAAAGAAAACATCCGATGGCAACTAATAATTGCTATAATTTTTCTCGCCTACATCTGAGTTTTTGACTAATTGATTCATTTATTGACTTTTTTAAAGAATACTCTTAGATGTGAATGCGATTTTGGGTATATAAGTATCACACATTATATATGTACATATGTATATCTCATGTATTTTCGGATCTTGTGGCTCCCTTTAAACTTAAAAAATGTATATACATTTTTCAAAGGCATACAAATATGTATATAATGTTAAAATAAACAAATAATTTAAAGTTAAAAATTTTTTAGGTTGAAGATGTTTCTTTATCGTATACCATACTGCGTTATAAAATTAACATTCTGTAATATTTAATATAAAATAATACATTAATGCTTAATTTTGGTTCTGATATTTTACGATAACTCGAAATTGGATAAAAGTAAATGAATTTCATTTTGTTTTTTTCAGCTTATTAGCCTCAAGAGGTAAATAATGCTATTTGACTTGGTCGACGGAACACTATCTAATGTAAGTAAGACTCCTAATCTCTTAAAAACAGAATAAATCACATCGATAATGTTCGTGCCTAGCTTAATTATAGCCTAAAATGCATGTTTAACCAAATACTTAAGCAGCCAATTAAAAAAAATGATTTTACTTAAATATCTCCAAAAAGTTTGTGTAAACCTTTAAAATAATCAAACCTATGAACTAATTATAATTATTTTAATAAAAACTAGATTTATATAACCTTAAACTTGTGAACGCATTTTACGCGGCTACATCTAAAATAAATAAAACCTCTTTATATACCCTCGCAGAAGATTGTACAAATTGCCCAAAAATTTACCATACTTTGATTTATTTTGACGAAGTGTTCACTAAAAATTAATTCCACCGTATACAGTATCCAACATGTTGTCGACCGTTTTAAAATCTTCGTTAATATACAGCTTACTGAAAGAGTTTAACAAATATATATTTATTTTTAATTTACTGCCATTTTACATTTAAAAAAATATTTCGCGTTTGTGCCATAAAATATCGGAACTAAACCAATGTTCTTCGTTTGCACTATTAGATCATTGATCTAAGCTTTCTGAAGAATGGCATTTTGCTTTCTGACGGCATCGTACTTACTTTTTGTGGCGTTTTGTTTAAGGGATGAGGTAAGCCTTCTACGTGGGAACGAACTGATATAAGCTTATAATTTGCAGCTCTGCATTGCTTGTATATAAATAATTTTAATAACAATAAAAAAATGGTTTATAAATGGAACTTGGCTTAAAATATATTGGTTTTTAATTATATTAATTAATATAAAATGCTGACACCATGATATACATACATATATCTTTACAAGGATAACCATTTGCCGAAAATTAACTGATTTTTCTTATTCAAACTGTTTTTTAGCATTCTTAAATAAAAAATAATTGCATTATTAAAGAAAACGAATAAATATAGTCCTTGGTGAGCGTTGGCAACCCTAATTTCTCTTTCAAAAGTCCTAGCGTGTACAGAAAATATGGTTAACCAATAATCGTCCTGTATAGAGACAATTTCCGCGCATGCGCGTCAACCATTTGATTAGTCCTTCGGTACACACCAGGTTTGAAATATACAAGTTAATAGTCAAGTACAACTTTGCTTATTATTATCAAGAAAATTTTTATAAATGAGTCGCTCGTTCAACCATCATTTGTTCGTGCCACAATTCATACATATCGTTAACGTAATGCTATACAAGCAAAATTATTGATTTGGAGGAGTTTTTCTGTCCAGAAATAAAAATTAAGTCAAATGTACACACCTGGCAAACTGGCAAAGCAATTTAAACAAAGAAAAAATTAAATAGATACAATTTAGCTCCTAAAAAGTTACAAACAGTGAAAAATATGGGGTGCTTGAGTAGTAAAGACCGTTTAACCAAAGAAGACATGGAGTTCTTAAAAACCCATACGAGATATGACGAGGCTACTATTAAAGAGTGGTATAAAGGATTTAAGGTGAGTACAAATATTACCACACCAATGAAAAAAGTCTCAAAAATATGTACATTCGTCTCTTTTTGTGTAGCAAGATTGTCCCAACGGACGATTGACGCCAGCTAAATTTGTCGATATGTATAAAATGTTTTTTCCATCCGGAAACGCGGAAGAGTTTTGCGACCATGTTTTTCGTACATTCGATATGGACAAAAATGGATATATTGACTTTAAGGTAATTATTCCTCAATTACTCATTCCTTCCTTGGTTTCAGATACAGACTTTAATTCGAATGTTAAGATTTCGGGCCAACAAGTAAAAATAAAAAAAAAGGAGCCCAACCGTAATATAATACCAATTGCCGTGAAAATTAATTTTTATACGAGTAAAACCCAGTTCGCTGTCAGTATTATTTAGGTGGAAATTAAAGTGTTCAGATGGAAAGGTGTATTCTTTGAACCTGAATTAAATTTTAACTGAAAGTTAGTAAATTAGCTACGGTTCTCGTAGCTCCAACATTCCAATAGATTTAAAAAGAGCTTTGGCTAAGCCATTTGTACATATTTGGGTGTCCACCGTTTTGCCGTTGGATTGGGATGATCGTATGTATATTGTATATGTGATGAGAATGCATATTGTGTTATTATTGTACAGATGTGTATGCCAATATATGGGCTCCCTTGACGCATGATACTTACTTATAATAATAAAAGCAACTAAAATATAATCATTAATTTTTATTGATATAAACAAATTGTTTTTCAGGAATTTTTACTCGCAATAGATGTAACTTCAAGCGGAACACCAGAGGAAAAGTTAAAGTGGGCCTTTCGAATGTACGATGTCGATGGCAATGGTGTCATAGACATACAAGAAATGACCAAAATTGTTCAGGTATGACTTAAATTATTATGTTTTTTAATTTTAATTAATTTTTAATTAAAACTGAACATTTTTCCACTATACAAAACCTTTTTTTTGTGGAACATTTATTTTAGAATTGGTTGAACAGTATTAAATAATATTTGATGTATTTTCAGGCAATTTATGACATGCTAGGAGCGTGCTCATCTAATCGTCCAGCTGATTCAGCAGAAGAAAGAGCAAAAAATATTTTTGCAAAAATGGACGAAAATAACGATGGTCAATTAACCCAAGACGAGTTCTTAAAAGGATGCTTGCAGGATGAGGAGTTGTCAAAAATGCTGGCACCATAAACAATTATATCCTACAATATGTGTGTATTTGATGAAATCAGTAATGAAATGTATAAATATTTAATTTATATTTCTTATACTAAAATTAAACTACTATAAAACTATGAAATCATTAAACTATTTTGAGTGTGTGTCATTACAATTTATTCGCTATTTTTAGTTTTTCCCACACAATATTTGTTTTACTTAAATTATATGATAAACCCCGTCAGCTGGTAATCAAAGTGATAACTTTTAATGTGAAGCTGCATATTGATGATTTGACAATCTTCTGTGGAAAGGACAAAAGACTTTTTGTAGTGTATAAGAAACCATTAAAAATATTAGTCACTTGAATATAGATTCTTATTTTATCCACATGTTCTCACTATTAAGGATCAGTAGCTAGTAAATAAGGAACTAGTTTTTTATGTCAACTTAGAAATTAGCAACTGACCTCGCGTAGTGGGTCCAGATGAAAATTGGTTTTAATTGCATGTGGATATATTTTGGTACCTGTATGGACCATGCCTATATATTATATATATGTATATCTTTGGTACTTTGGGTATTTAATAGAAATCTTAATTTCAATACTAAATCTTCTATTCTTTTTTTAGCATAACAGACCAAATTGGGAATGCATATTTTCGGAAGTATGTAGGTTGGTTCCCGACTATATTATGAATTGTTTACTTTAAGAAAAAGTAATTTTAAATAGTATTTGTATCTTATTAAACATAAGATGACATATTTTCATAGGGGTTTACACAACTGCAGTAAGATGGTAAAATTACCTTGATTGGCAATGTACATAATTTGGCTATCCTTAAAATATCTGTCTGCAAGGGTATTTAAGTCTTCGGTACCCGATGAACCCTTTCCCTTGATTTCCTAACGTTTAGTTGTTAATTATAAATATCACATTGCATTTTAAGATAACTGTATAATGAAATTGTTCTGCAACAATGGGAAAGCAAAATAGTAAACTAAAACCTGAAGTTTTGGAGGACCTCAAACAAAACACAGAGTTCACCGGTAAGTGTCTTTCTAATACTAATCTCAGGCCAAAGGTCCTGAGAGCTGCTCTGTGGCTTATATAAATGTTTATATTTTAGATGCTGAAATCCAAGAATGGTATAAAGGCTTTCTTAAGGATTGCCCAAGTGGTCACTTATCAGTAGAAGAGTTTAAGAAGATATATGGGAACTTTTTCCCATATGGTGATGCCAGCAAGGTAAAGCTTTCTTGATTTATTATTCATTATAATAAAGGACATTTCAATCAAATTAATGGTTTACCGGTTACATTAAGTAATTTCCATAACATATTTTATATATATACTTACACTCCATAATTTGGTCTTCATATTTTGTTTCTTAGTTTGCAGAACACGTGTTTAGGACATTTGATGCAAACGGCGATGGCACTATAGACTTTAGAGAGTTTTTATGTGCACTAAGTGTCACATCTCGAGGTAAACTCGAGCAAAAACTAAAATGGGCATTCTCAATGTATGATTTAGACGGAAACGGATACATATCGCGGCAGGAAATGCTTGAAATTGTTACAGTAAGACATTTAACAATATTTTACAAAAATATGTTTCGTAAATCTAACATTCTTTCCATAGGCAATATATAAAATGGTGGGGTCGGTGATGAAAATGCCAGAGGACGAAAGTACTCCTGAGAAACGAACCGACAAGATTTTTCGCCAAATGGATCGAAACAAGGATGGAAAATTAAGCTTGGAAGAGTTCATAGAAGGAGCCAAAAGTGATCCATCAATAGTACGGTTATTACAGTGTGATCCGCAGTCCCATTAACTAAAATACTATTGAAATGCAAGCAATAATCATTTAACAGTGTATAGAGTAATTGCGAATTGAATTGTTTTGTTTCAGTATGGCCATTATGTATATTTCTTTCTAATAATAAACAATTCTTATAATATTAAATTATAATATTAAATAATATCTATTATGACCGTTCCAAAACACCCATGTTAAGGTTTTAAATTTTTCATAATAAAAAGATCATAAAGTAAACTTTATTGTATAAAATGCTCAGAAATTAAAATAAAAAGTAAGTACACAAATATTGTACAACCTTATATTAGCACAATGGCTATCATAATCATATCATATCATATGTACATCAATAAACTTCTTTAAAAACATCGTAGTTTTGTATATGTATAGTTAAAAAGTATTTATATTATTTATTTTTTTTAGAAATGAACACATATTTATTTATATAGTGGGTATAATTGGCAATATATGTACTTACGGCAAGGTTTGAAAAAAAAAGAATACCCCTGAGCCATGAGACAGACTTAATAACAAAGAAAGCAACAGAAAATTGACAAAAATATATCACTTTAGCTTGTGCAAACTGAACTGATTTCTAACAGATATTTAATGCATATTGCAAATGAATGCTACACTTATACTTAGATTATAAGATTAGCGAATCTTTGCCACACGCCTAAGAACGTGGAAATCTCAAATAATTAGTAATTCTACATTTATGAAATTTAAAACAGGATTTACGCAATGACACATTAACTTTGCTGATTAAGGCCTATGTAAGTTATACAATCATTTTATGTAAAGAAAAATTCACTAATATACTGTCGAATTGCGGTGTAAACTGGTGATACTGTTGAAAATGCTATGCACCATGTCTAGATGCATTCATACACATCTCGGGCGCATTCAACAGCTTAAGCACTTCGGGGGATTTAAAATCTGCTGAGCCTTAGAAGGGCTACATCCAGTACCATAGAGACAGAGGCACGCCCCGCGAAGGCAACGTCTGTCATGAATAACTTCTGAGTGATTCCACATGAACACAACACCGACTACGCTGTACAAACCATAAATATTGCCATTTTCCGGGTACACTTGCACTCCGCAAAACTAAAAAAGACGTCAAATTGAGTGCGTGACTCTCCCAGGAGTGAGCAGGTGGCTAGCCTACCCTGATCATCATTATTTTTTTGTGCATAAGTGTTTTAAAACCAAATTTACTGTGATACAATTAATAAATTTATAAATGTATTCAAGAAGAAAGGAAGCCGTCTCCGAAATCCGATTTTAACATACCCTTGCCGTTATAAAAATTAGTAAATGTAAGGAAAAATATTTCTCAAGTGCTTATCCTAGGTTTTATCTCGTTAATTAAAAACAAATATTAGGACAACGAAAAAATAAATTCATTTTATTATTCATTTTTATAACATATATATTAGCATGCGATAGCAATTTTCAAAGCACATTCATTTTGTTTAATAGTATCTAGAATTAGTTTTTACATTGCTTGCAGAACTTTTCGGAAGCGGTCCAGGACAATGTTTGCGTGGTATTCCTTGAATACTAAAGCTGGGCGGAATCGAATGGAAATCTCTCCACATCCTCCAGTTTGGACGCCGTGCAACTTCAATGCTCCAATTATTTGATCTCGCACCTTAGTGTTGGTGCAGTTGACTGCCAAAAATGTGCCACGCCCGCGTGTCGAGTTCAATATATGTGGGAATTCTTTCTCCAAGCTCAATAAACCATTTTTGAGAACCTTTCCGGCCACGTTAACATTGGCCAAGAGGTTGTCTTCCTGAATTACTTTCACAATTTCTTCCAAGAGCAGCACCTTTCCCGGGTCTCCCATCCAAGTATTGAAAATCCTGTACGGCTCATTGGGAATAAAGTCATCGTTGTGGAAGTAGCCTCCCAACTGCAGCTTCTTACTGAAGGTCACAACATCGGGGGGACTCTCCAAGTTAAAATGTTCATGGGCCCAGAACTTTCCAGTACTTCCTCCTCCAGTTTGCACTTCATCGATCAAAAGGGCGATGCCCTTCTTCTTGCAAATGGCCTGCAGGCTTCTGAAGAATTCGGGCGACGCCTCGTTGTCACCTCCCTCACTTTGAATGGGTTCTACCACAATTCCGGCGACTGGATTCTTGCTGGAGTATTGCTCAATAAGATCCTGAACCTCGCTTAGGCACTTTTCGTCCTCCTTTTTGTTGTACTCTACATTGTCTTCCAGGGGATATCTGTACTGGGGGAATGAGGCAATCGGCCAATCGAAAGAGGGAACGTCTAGTTTATGAATATATTTGGAATGTGTAGTAGAAAGAGCGCCTAGGGTGCGTCCGTGGAATGCTCCCTTGAATGAGAGAATACTAAGCTTAGGAGCCCCTGGAGGAATGTTTATCATGCAAGAGTTTTTCTCTTCCTCCGTGAGAGGGGCATTCCCGCGTAGCTTGTTTTGGTACCTTTGGAAAAATAGAATAAATTGGTAATTTATCGAATTACAGTGATTATATGGCAATGTGATTTTAAGCTTAGATATGTTCGATAGACTTGTTGAATAAATTATGTTATTGCATAAAAGTTTCAACGATTAATATAATAACGCACCAGATAAAAATACTCTTATATGCATTTTCGTTTGAACATGAACCGCACATCATCGTTGTGATTTTGTTTAGTCCTTTCGGCGCAATATTCAACAAAACAGAATGCAATTTATCCGGCCATTCTTTTCCAGGGAAAACACCAAGTGCTGGTCTATTAATTAAAGCTGCAAATGTTAAAAAATAGACAATTTTGAAATAAGCATCGGCAAAGTTAATCTAAGTAAATCTATTTACTCAGTTCACACTATCGAAAACTGATTACAATTAATTTTAGGATGGCACTTCGACTGATTGACTTACTTTTCAGGTTTTGCTCGTTGCTAAAGACTTTAAAGAGTCTTGGATGGTTATAGCCCAAAGGTACTGAGGATATCTGTGTGTATACATCAAGTAAAATGTTTCCATCGACGTCGTGAATATAGTTCCCAACGGACTTTTCGTAATCAGCAAAAAATTGGATGGTTCCGGTGGCCTATAAAAGTCAATTGGTTTTAATTAATAAATGTCACCTGTTCCTCAAAACATATATATTTATGGTCTGATATCCAAAAATAAAACCAAATTGTTCAGATAAGTGGATTGAGTGATAAAACCAATATATGAACAATCTTTATTATCAGCAAAACTGATAACAAAAATAAAACTTACCTGAACAGAATCCAGGTGCTTCTTGAGCTCAATTGATTTCGGGCCAGGTATTGATTTAGTCCTCACCACAGGTTCCTTTGGTTCATGGTTGGTGGAGTACCGTTTGGTACTCAACCGATATAGGCCTATAAATAACGTTACAATTACTTGAAAAGTTAGAAAATTGTATGAGCTTACTTTGCTTGGTAAGCGTATTTAGCCACAAGCTTCGCATGGTTACTCTCGAGTGTTCCGGGGTTAAGTGAAGGAATTGTTCAATAGGAAGACTAACGAATCACTAATACTTATTTATTAAAGAGAAATGTATATTTACAGAATACCAACATATAAATGGTTATGTATGCGGATACAAATGTTCATACATATATCCATACACTTAAGAACAATCACACATTTGCAGCTTGGAACTTATCAATTTAGCTTTGGGAATTCCTCATGGTTCTGCGTCAATTACATATTTGCCTGTCCTGCCTAAATAAACGAAATTTATTCGTTAGAGCATTATGAAGATAATTTAAACCAACAATATTACAGTTTGATGTAGTGAATTTACTTTTAGTTAATTAGTTACTTTAAACCATTTTAGTTTGACTAAGAAGGATAGCATATAACAATTTGTATTTATATTTATACATATTGTATAATGTATGTAAATGAAACTTTTAAAAAGAGGCAGCCCCCCCAAAGTAAAAAAAAAACAAGTGGGAAAGCTACAGTCGAGTGTGACCGACTGTGAGATACCCGGTACCCGAAGTATTGTGGGTGAAATTAAACAACACATGAGCATGGAAAAAAGAAAATGTTGACATATTAAGAAAAATATTGCTAGAAACATGTTGAGCAACACTCAAAAGAGACAAATGTTGCCAGGAACATGTTGGGCAACACGCACGTGCGCTCTCTCTCTCTCTCTCTCTCTCTCAGAAACTTTATTGTTTAATAACTTCTATGTTTATCAGCCGATTTTACTCAAATTTTAAGAACACGTCCACGATTGCCTACTTATTAAGTCTATTTTTTATTTTAAGCCGAAAATCACTCCTTTAGCTTATATACCGTTTTTTATAATTTTCGGGGGCGGAAGTGGGCGTGGCCAAATTTTAAAACAAACTTGATCTGCGTGTAACAGATTCCAATGCTGTCACCAAATTTGGTAACTCTAGCTCTTATAGTCTCTGAGATCTGTTGTTTGACACGGACGGACGGACGGACAGACGGACATGGCTAGATCGACTCGGCTAGTGACGCTGATCAAGAATATATGTACTTTATAGGGTCGGAGATGCCTCCTTCTGCCTGTTACATACATTCTCGGTTGGCACTAACATATAATACCCTTGTACCCTATGGGTACCGGGTATAAATACCTAAAAATAGAGAAAATGTCAGCCTTCTTTTTGATGAAAAGCATGAAGTTAAACAAATAAAAGCTTTTATCGCCCTGTTTACTTCTGAAAACAACAAAATCAGCTGTTTGGGCATTGAAGCAATGAAAATAATACAACAAAAAATTTAATTTTACAATGACAAAAAGATAAAAAAAAACAAGAAAGAAAGCTAACTTCGGTAAACCGAAGTTTGTATACCCTTGCAGTCTGCAATTGGATAATTGAAAATCAATCCATTTTGATAATGTTGAAAAAATATTAAACTATGTAAATTTTGTAAATTTTACATTTTACATGTAGAATTTTACATTTTCATATAAATCGACCGATCGTTTCTATGGCAGCTATATGATATAGTTGTCTGATCTTAATGAAATGAAAACCGTAATTCTAGAACTATAAAAAACGACTATATCTTGAAATTTATAGAAATTTGTTGAAAAACAGAAAAGATAAAAAAATTTGTACATTAATTTCGCCATCATTTCTATGGCAGCTATATGATATATTGGTCCGATTTCGGTCGTTCCGACATATACACTGCGTGCTTAAGATATAAGACTATGCTTAAAGTTTCAGCCCGATAGCTCAAAAACTGAGAGACTAGTTCGCGTAGAAACCGACAGACGGACATGGCTAGATCGACTCGGCTGGTGATGCTGATGAAGAATATATATACTTTACGGTGTCGGAGATGCCTCCTACACTGCGTTGCAAATATCATGGCAAAATTTTAATTCCCTCTGCAAGGGTATAAAAACTATTGCGAAAACCAGAACCCCCTTCTTTTAAAGAGTCAACTCACTCATATTGATCATTAGTTCATTGTTTAATTGTTCATTTATTCACTGTTCATTGCTCAGTTGTCATATATTAACTGCTAATGAAAAGACACTGATATCCATACGTTACATATTACTTTTTTATATACATAAATAGATATGTAAGAAGTTTTGTTTTGCAGTGCGAATTTGAAATAAAGTAAACGCAAATGTAAGAGAGAATAAAGAGTTACTGAACAAAAAAGATTAACTGAAGAAAATTACATAGCTAAACAATTTTGCCCATTATTTTGTCCGCAAAATTATGACGTTTTTCCGACGATCTTATGAAGCCGAAAATCTTGAACGCAGGTGAACAATCAGCTGATTGCTCGTAAAGCATAGACAAAAAAATAAAAAAGACTCTCTTTTAAATCCCGCTTTGAGAGAAAAACTGCAGGCTGGAAGAGAAATGCAAGAGTCCTGGAATCCAAAAATATAAATACCCGAACCGAACTACAACAGGCTGCATGCAGAAAGAGTTTCTTAAATTTAATTTAATAAATATGTAAATGTTAGTATTTCCAAAAATTAATGTTATTATTTATGTAAATGGGACCATATGTACTAGTGTTGGGTAAATACTGCTCACTTGGGTGAACATGTTCACTTGTTCTTTTTTTTTAAAAAGAGTAAACTCACTCATTTTGCTCACTTGTTTATTGCTCATTTGCTCACTTGTTCACTGCTCGTTGCTCACTTGCTCCCTTGTTCACTGCTCATTGCTCACTTGCTCACTTGAGCAGTGCGCGTTGCTCACTTGCTCACTTGTTCACTTCTCATTGCCCAGTTGCCCATTTCTTCATTGATCATTGCCTCCTTATTAACTGTTCATTTTAACGACTACAAAAAATCCTTAAGTTCCATATTAGTTTGAATCTAATATATTAATGTATATTTCTGTTGTCATATTTCAAGTATTGAATATTTATTAAAAAAAAAAAAAAACACATAAATGTAAACAAAACTCAAGTGCGCAAAAATAAACAACTGAGCAATAATAAGCAAGAGAGCAATTCTGAACAAGTGAGAAAAAATAATAGTGAGCAAGTGAGCAAAACTGAACAAATAAGCAAAAAGGAACAAAAGAGAACAAATAGGAAGGAACATGTTCACTCACTCAGTTTAGTAAACAACTTTTTTTTGTTCACTCATTCATAAGCAAACCAACACTATTATGAAAATAAATTAAAAAACATTACAAATTTTTCTTCAATTTGTTTTTATTGTAGGAGTATACATATGTAAATACAAAATATCTAGTTTAATATCCCAGCAATTTATCATGTATCGCGAAAAAGGATCGTACTATTTTGGCGATCCCTTTTGCTGATCATGATGGAAGATTTTTTGCAACATGATCAGTGATTATGCTCATTTTGCTCGCTTTAAATATTTACCCTTTGAGCTTAAAATTTATTCGCTCGAAGAATATATATTATTATTATTGAGAGAGAGAGAAAAAAAATAGCTTTATAAAAATAATGATTATTTTTTAGAGGTACTTTTGCGATCAAAAAAGTGTTTCTTAGGCTGAAATGACATATTTAATTTCTAGGGATCTATGGGATTTTTAATGCGTTCGAGAGAGACGGCAACAACTTGAGTTCGCCCCACAATTATTGACGCTGGCGGCAGCGCTGCTCTCAAAATTTGTCTTTTTTTTAAGGAACAATTTTTTCGCCAGAGACAATTTTTTGGTTTGCATGATCGACTACAGTTGGGAAAATGGTCAGAAAATGCCTAAATAATCTTTTTATGAGACAATCTATCGTATTAGAGTAATTTAGAAGAAGTCAACAACGAATGACTATTTCTATTTCACTAAAAAAAATCTAATATATACATACATATAATGAAAGTTTTCTAAGATTTTTCTTGTAATCTGGCAATGATACATCGCAGAGAATGGTCATTGTGCATAAAGTCAGTAAGACATTTTATTTTTCCGTCTCGATAGAAACCAATTTTTATTTGACATGACATACTGTTTGTATTAAAAATTCTAAAAAAAAACGAAAAATACTAGCCAAAATAAAGCATTATGGAACAAAAAAGTACATTTCCTATTAGTGTGCTTTGAGTTCGCCGTGTTCGCCACACAATAAATTGTGATTTCAGCCTAAACATTGAGGGAGAGCGAGAGGTTGACTATTGACCTCTCGTTTTAACTTACTGCTTATAAACACTTTTCGTCGACCTGAGTACTAAGCATCATCCAAGTCACAGCAAAAAAAAAGTTGATCTCTTTTTTTTTTTAGGTGAATAATTTTTTTTTTTAATAAAACGTGTATAATTAATTTTTACGGTCACTGATTCAAGCACTCAGTCAGCTGTTTGACCATCAAACAAACAATTAAATACTCCAATAACAAACCAATGATAAACATTTTGCGCAAACTGGAGCACCTAAAAAAATCGCACAAGTTTTAAATTAATATTTTAAATTAAAAACAGCCTGAATATATTTTTTACGAAGTAGTTTAATTTTTAAAAGTAAAGATCCACAACAAACCTGTTCCACTTGCAACGTTTCAATACGACTTGAAATATGCAGTGTGACCGTTGATAGATACTTAAAATATCTCACAATTTTGATTTTTTTGTATGGTATTTTCATTGAAATGTAAAATCGATGGCACATGCGGAATGTAAAATAAGACACACTTGAATCGGACAATTTTCGTAATATGATTGAAATGAACAAAACTGCAATTGGAATTGCAGCGGGAGTGGCTGGAACATTATTCATAGGATACTGCATCTACTTTGATAAGAAGCGCCGCAATGACCCAGAGTACAAGAAGAAAGTTCGTGAGCGTAAGAATATTTGACAGAAAAGTTAATTATGAAAGAAGCTCAACATTTCATCACATGTTAGGTCGCCGCCGCAACAAGAAAACTGGCACAGCTAAACCTGGAATTCCAAATCTAAACGACCATGAAGCTATTGAAAGGTAAGAATGTTGAAAGTTATTATATAATGCGGCACGTGTAGCTTCTTCGATTCATAACATTCCATTCATACGCGCAATTTTTCGTACGAAATCGATGTACATATGTACATATGCTTGTAGTATCTGAACAAACTGCGCAAACGGATGTACAAACATAAGATATTTATATTGAGTTTACCTAAACTTAATTCCATGCATATTCATGTTCTTATCGACTAGCTAAAAATCAACTGTTTAGTTATAAACAGTTTTCAAGTTTTTCAAGAAGATATAGTATTTTAAAGCTTTCTCTTGTAAGTAAACCATGTTTGAAATTAAATCGCAAATTTAATAAGAAAAAAAGTTGCGGATCCAACTGGCAGTTCCTTATCACCTGGATATCACATTACTTAAATACAGATCTAGGCTGTTATCTTAATTATTTGTCATGCCTCATGATTAATTCCGTAAATGTGAAAGAAAATTTAAGATCTGTAAAGAACAATTTTGTAAACGTAAAAGTTAATAAAAGCAAAAGAAAATGAAAAATGCCTTTATCCCTTTACCTGCGGCCAAATAAAAACAAAGAAATTAACAGTTTTAAGCTGAATCGAAATATTTAGCAGTGGAAATATAATAATACAATTTATTCATTTTGGTTTTTCGTTTTAGAATAAAGTTTGTACGCTTGTATTTTTACAGAAATTACATTTATAGCCGCCTGAAATAATGAAATATAATAGTTCCTTAATATCGGATCTAATTCGTTCCTATTATATCTTTTTAGATACTTCGTACAAGAAATCCAGCTGGGTGAAACCCTGATCGCTAGCGGAGACTTCGAGAGCGGTGTTGAGCATTTGGCAAATGCCATCGTTGTGTGCGGCCAGCCGGCCCGTCTGCTGCAGGTGCTGCAGTCCTCTCTTCCAGCTCAGGTATTCGCGATGCTGATCGTCAAAATGCAAGAGTTCGGAAATCGGGCGTCGGAGGGGAACGACGGCCCCATCACTTTAGGGCAAAGCTCGGGACAGCCGCTTGAAGGCGCTAAGATAATAGAAAGCTCATCGGGTGCAATTATTGATGATCTTGAATAATATTTGGAGATGGCTACAGAAATTACATACAAATTTCAACAGTAGAAAATAAGGGCTTCATATATAAACAACATATTTCTTTTTATATATTGATTTCTCTGAGTGTTCCCAATACATAAAAATAAATATGCGTAAACTGTTAACACTTAACCATTGTGTTCCGTACTTGCTTCATGTGGTAGTTACGATTAAAAGAAGATTATATATTGACTTTTGCATTCTTTCTCAATGTCCGGTGCAAATAAAATCGAACAATCTAGTATGGCAAATGTTACTTGTTATCAATCCAACTACTTTGAACTGCACATTGAGAAACAGAAACATTCAAGATGTGCTCAGCCAGCATATTCTCCTCACCTTGGGTATGTTTATAAATGTAAAAATGTGTCAACAATAAAAGAATAAACAAATGTTGATCAAAAATATAAATGACTTAGACCCTGTCGAATTAATATATTTTAAAATTTTTATAGCTTGAAATGGCATCTGATAGCAATGAAATAATTAAGTTAAGTTTATTATATTAGAGCTTTAGGAATTTAAAATGTATAAATTGCTATTGCTTATATTTGCCAAAGGAACGATCGGCCCGAAATAGTTGATTTTCGTTGTTTTTAAAGGTATCTGACTTAGTAAATGGCAGCTTTTTGTTGTTTTCCTTGTTTTTATTTTATTATTATTATTATTTCCTTATTTTTATTTTATTTATTATCTGCAAGGGTTTATAAACTTCGGCTTGCCGAAGTTAGGTTTCTTTCTTGTTTCATGTTCGGATCAAGATTGAGAAGATCTTAAATAAATAAGCCACACATACATATACCTACCATAAAAAGTCTGCGTACAAACCTTACGCCAAACTTTGACGGCAAAAAAAAAAATATATTTGTATTGAAGATATCGTCTTGATTTTTTTTATATTAATAACACATCTATTTGCAATAAACATTACAAGTATTCATTTATTTAAATCAACAACTTTTTTGTTAAAATTAAAAAACAAAAAATTCCCATTTATGGGAATACGATAATTGAAGCATTTTAATTGCTTTTTTTGGCATTGATAACTGTAAACCAAACATCGTTTACTTATTGCTAATAATTTTTTTACATTTATATTGTGACAACACGTGAAATTTATTCTGTAAACAAATATCAAAAGGTATTAATCTTGATCTGAGGAAGCTCATAGTGAAAATTCGAGATAAGGGAAAACCGATTCGCGAAATCGTTAGCAGTATTGGTGAAACACACTCCTGTGCACAAAGAGTTTTTTAAAATGTTAATTAATGGGGAAAAATCGGCTAAAAGCCTCAAAAAACTAGTTTCGTTTTTGAGGTTTATCTATCATGCGAATGATGAGACTCATTATGCTCATTATGCTAGAACAACTCTGGAGGCTCTTAACCATTTAAGCATTGAGTTTATGCGTAAACTGCAAAACCCTCCAAATGTGCCCCAGTTAAGACCAATTGAAAAGTTTTGGGAAAATCTTAAAGGAAATGTATACAGCATGGGATATAGGCCAAAAATCACCGATTGTTTTTTTTTTTTTTTTTTTTTT
>VNJW01006731.1:0-14109 GCA_008042615.1 Drosophila auraria
CACTTCCGCCCCCGAAAAACAAAAAAAACGGTATATAACCATATGCGTGATTTTCGGCGTAAAGTAAATAGATAGGCTTAATAAGTAGGCAATCGTGGACGTGTTCTGAAAATTTAAGTAAAATCGGATGATAAACATAGAAGTTATTAAGCAATAAAGTTTCTGAGAGAGAGAGAGAGAGAGCGCGCGCACATGCGTGTTGCTCAACATGTTCCTAGAAACATGTGTTTTTGTTGGGTGTTGCTCATCATGTTTCTAGCAACATTTGTCGCTTTTGAGAGTTGCCCAACATGTTCCTAGCAACATTTGTCTCTTTTGAGTGTTGCTCAACATGTTTCTAGCAATATTTGTCTCTATTTGTCAACATTTCCTTTTTTCCATGTTCATGTGCTGTTTAATTTCACCCACAATGCTTTGGGTACCTGGTATCTTACAGTCGGTCACATTCGACTGTAGTTTTTCCACTTGTTTTTGGAATGTCATGGTATTCAATTTTTAAGGAGAAAACGTGCTAGTAGCCTTTTTTTTTTAGCAAAAATAGCTATTTTTACAATATTGGTGGGTAAACAAAAGGAAACCACCGTATCTCAGTGGAAAATTGATTTGTATTCGAATTAGCAGGGCAAATTATATGCTGAGATTGAAGAAATGATAGATAGAAACCACAGCAGCCTTATCGTAAGAAAGTGCTAAGCACACTGGTTGATCTAAAGCTGTGACTTGAAATACACCAAGATCATCACAAAGGTGAAAATGAACCCGAATATCTCCTCAACATAGATCGTAGCTAAGGGTAAAAATCAATTTTGTAAGGATACTCACCCATAACGGCTCGGAGGGCACTGAATTAAGCTTACTACAATTACTGCATTTCTAGAATAAAAAACACCTATTTCAAAAGTCAACCAACAGACGCGTTTAGTCTAAGCAAAAC
This sequence comes from Drosophila auraria, assembly GCA_008042615.1. Lineage (NCBI taxonomy): Eukaryota > Metazoa > Arthropoda > Insecta > Diptera > Drosophilidae > Drosophila > Drosophila auraria. The sequence continues at coordinate 935 of VNJW01006731.1, forward strand.
AGGTAAATAGGTAAACCAAAAGAATCGGAGAATCTAACATTGTCCAACAATTTTTTTGTATTACCTAAACATTGTTTTGCTTAGACTAATGGGCTAAATCTCCTAAGAATACCAATAAATATACGGCTTTTTCAATTGATGATAGATGTGATAGATGTAATTAAAAAAACAAAAACAAAAAATTAGTAAAACAAGTAAGAAAGCTACAGTCGAGTGTGCTCGACTGTGAGATTCCCGGTACCTAAACGATTGTGCTTTACAATAAAAGGCAATTTGAAATAAAACATACTATATAATACTACTTCGATACTTCTTAAAATAAATCGACGCCCAAATTAGCTCCCATGCATAGCCTAGCGGTCTAAGCGCCGGGCAAACGTTTAGTATGCAAGAAAGTTCTGAGTTAAAATCCCGCAAAATCCAAGATTTTTTTTTTATTGTTATTTTAGATTCTTATTTATTTTTTTCCCCTTTTATTCCATTTATACATATTATATAATTTCTGTCAAAGTTGGGTTATGAAAGTGAATTTGGTTATTTTTTGTCATTTCTTGCTTACGCTCTTTCTGTTCTACAGATCTGGATCAATTTTTTGGGTCAAAAGTCGATATTTTTTCTCTTTCACAAGCACTTGTTTGTGCACCTCTATTACATTAAAAATCATATTTTCATTAAGAAAATGTAGAAGCTAATAGATTTAACAATCACTGGCAATTATGGAATAAACGGCATAGCCTAGAGGTCTCAGCGGTGGGTAAGGGATTCTTATGCAAGTAAGATCCCAGTTCAAATCCCGCAAAATCCAAGGAATTTTTCTTAAATATTTATATTCTGGCTTAGTATGAAAATGGTTGCTTCGCGTGAAATATAGGTAATGGCCCAGTTGCCTAGGCGATGCACTTACATTTTGCAAAATTTACCCAAGATCAATCCCACACAAAACGAAAATTTTTTTTTTTTTGCATTATTTTACTTTTTATTTTTTCTCCGTGTATATTAATAAAAAAAAAGGTAAAAAAAAGCAAAAGAAACAGAAAAAAAACGAACTACAAAGTTTTGGTCGCGGTCAAAGCTCGAACCCACGACCCAGACGGCTAATATCTCCCATGTTTATCATCCGATTATACTAAAATTTTCAGAAAACGACCGCTTAAGCCTATTCATTTACTTTATCTATTAACTTTTACCCAAAAATAATGAGCATAGCTAATATAACCTTTTGTATGATTTTTGGGAGCGGAAGTGGGCGCGGTAAAATTTTAAAACAAACTTGATATGCGGGAAACAGATTCCAATGCTGTTACCAAACTTGGTGGCTCTAGCTCTTATAGTCTCTGAGATCTGTTTACCAACACTGATGGACAGACAGACGGACATAGCTAAATCGACGCGTCTGGTGATGCTGATTAAGAATATTTATTCTTTATGGGTCGGAGATGTCTCCTTCTGCCTGTTAGAAACATTCTCGGTTGGCACTAACTTATAATACCCTTGTACCCAATGGGTCCTTCTGCCTGTTAGAAACATTCTCGGTTGGCATTAACTTATAATACCCTTGTACCCAGGTATAATTACGTCCATTGCATTAAATAAGCTGTGACATGAAAAAAGGAAGTATTTTCGGTTTTTTTTTAATATATATTAATGTTATTTAATGAAATAAAAACAAAATAAAAAAAACAGACAAAGTGCATATAACATTATCGATACTGTATGTATATTCCTGACTAGCATCAGCAACCGAGTCGATCTGGCCATGTCTGCCTGCAAGGGTATAAGAAATTTGTCCTTGAACTATCTAATTACGGCAAGGATTGAGCTAAACGTGGCCAAAACATGGACTTGGGGCATTCACTTAAAATTACTAGGTCGTACATGTTCCGATCTTTTCACACACCATAACCATTAGGATCGCATAGGTCAAAGGGTCGGCACTCCCTGAATCTTGCTGACAGCTTCAAGTGAACGCCGCCAATAGCTGGCAGAAAATGAACTAACCCGAAGTACTGAAACAAATATATACAAATGTAGGTGTGTTGAGATATGCTATATCTCTGTGAGTGGCTAGCTGTAGACTCAAGGCACCATCGCCCATATAACAAAAGTCAGTTTTATTGCCAATTTTGGCTATTTTGATGGGCCCCGGTTGTCGGTACTGACGGGTAGGTAGCTTTTTTATTAACATAAATTTCACTTTTTCACTTAACAAGTAATAGAATGAACCGTGCGTGGTCCGTGAAGAACAACATTAAACGAGTGAGTGAAATATACAAATTAGGTGAGGTGAAACCCAAAGCTGCTCCCAGAGGCCAGCTTATCATTAGGCAGATAGCTGCGTTTGTTGTCTACTTCCGGTGCCAGCTGGTCGAGCTCCACTTGCAAGTGCTGGCTATCCTGCTGGAAATCGTCGCGCACAAAGTCGACTCCAGTGGCACCAAAACGGACGCAGTTGAATCTGTACTCAAAGAACTGGTTGACTAGCACCTTAAAGACCACAGAGATGCATAACTGAACGTTGCCTTCGCCGACGGTGCGGATTTCGTAGAGCCGTAGGCAACTGAACAGAGGCAAAGGGAGAAACAGTGGGATGCAGTAGTCAGGCGGATTGCGGGCGGATAACCCGAGGTGTGCCACTGTTCGCTGGTTCAGCAGGATGCTTAGGCGCAGACCAACGTCCGCCCGACTATATTCCACGACGGCACAAACCCGCTGGTTGAAGGTCTCGCCGAAGCCGAGGACTAAACCCAAGCAGCAGCGGCAGGCGAACTCGGCGCAGGAGCACGGTTGCCACAACTGCGGCAGCTCCACGATATTGCCATTTACGGGCGGACGCCTGTCGCCCCGCAAAAGGGCAGAGTAGCGTAGCGGCTCTAGATGTTGTCCACTGAAAGGGTTATACAGCAGAAGTCGAGGAAGTTCCGGAGATGTATCCGAAACCTTCGTGAGAGGCAATGGCACAGCCGAAGGACTTGAGTAGTATAGCTCAGCCTGTGTGATGAAGGGCGTCAAGGCTGCCAGCAGACATATCAGTCTGGGGAAATCTAGCAGCTGCCGTGGCATGACTGCTCTAGTTAGTTGCAAGTTCAGTTGGTGTGCGGGTAATGAAGGCAATGGGTTTTCCCCGGTGCGAGTACTTGGTCGCAATTGTAAAAACAGAATGTCTCTTCTATTTGCTTCCGACGGACCTCTACCCGGTGCTCTGTCTGTTATCACCGACCCACCAAATGGCTCGGAAAATGTTTATTAGCTTTCATTATCCGGTTTTGGCCGACTGGAAAAAATGCATACCCGAAAATTGTGTCAATGCTAGATCGGTGCGATCGATACAGCTGAGCAGCTCAACGGAGCCTACATTCGCATTGCCAGCTAATGGACACCCAGATAAGCCGGATCATAATTTGCTTATTCGTAAAGTGGACCTTATAAGGCGACAACAGAAAATATTTACATGGGTCTTAAAATGGGCTTAAAGACAAATGTATACCACATATATATGTTCATAAACATGTAGTTCATTCAAAATAAAAACATTGAAATAATTTGGGAAATCATAGAGCGATACTAAGGGCAGACTTTTCCGGTATACCAGTATTTTAAGTGAAGGTCCTTGAAAAGCATAATGACTTGAAAATTATATTCTTATTATGTTTATTACCTTTAATACTTCCTCACTTCTATCGCATTATACCTACCCATATTTTTCCGAAAAATCCCAGGTCAGCAAAACTTGCTGGTTCTTCGACACTGAGTTTATCCAATAAATTTAAGCACAAATACGGAAAACTATATGAAACCATATACAATACAGATGGATGAGTGTAACTCAAGTGATACGGTTCATCATCAATTACCTTTGAATCGTAATTGATATCGCCAAAAACGAATAGTTCCCACTACCAAGAGAATACTCGAAAACCTTCTTCTTGCCCTTCTTAGAAAGTCTAGAAAAACTGCGTGTATATTTCTGCGGGTAAAGTGATACTATGTGCTATTTGCCCGATTGTTCTACAGACTCCTCAATATGCTTCCCGCACTGAATTTTAGGAGACAACCTATAGGGACCTTATTTAGACAGGATTATGATAAAATATGGCCAGCAGTGACTAACTAAAGTGTAATTTTGCCAAGTGGGCTACATTCTATCTTGGTCATTAAAGAAAATTAGCAGAATCAATTAAAACAAGAAAGAAACCTATATTCGGTAAACCGAAATTTGTATACCACTGCAGTCTGCAATTGGATTATTGAAAATCGATTCATTTTGGTAACAGCTAAAAAAATATCTTAGTTTGTAAACATTTTACATTTTACATATAGAATTTTACATTTTACATGTAGAATTTTACATTTTCATTTAATTCGACCGATCGTTTCTAAGGCAGCTATATGATATAGTTGTCTGATCTTAATGAAATTAAGCCCGTAATCCTATAACCGTAAAAAACTGCTATATATTGAAATTGATTGATGTACGTTGAAAAACAAAAAAATTTAAAATTTTGTTTACATTAATTTCGATATCATTCCTATGGCAGCTATAGGATATAGTGGTCCGATTTCGGCCGTTCCGACATATATACTGCGTGAAAGAAATAAGAAATAAGACTATGCTGAAATTTTTAACCCGGTAGCTCAAAAACTGAGAGACTAGTTCGCGTAGAAACCGACAGACGGACAGACAGACGGACATGGCTAGATCGACTCGGCTGGTGATGCTGATCAAGAATATATATCTTTATGGGGTCGAAGATGCCTCCTTCACTGCGTTGCAAATATCATGTCAAAATTATAATACCTTCTACAAGGGTATAAAAATGTACAAATCCATTTTTAACTTACTTACTAGATTTTCCACTAACAATAAATATTATGAAAAGTTAAAAAAAAGTGGATTCCATTAAAGTTTATTTAACAATGAAATGTGTCTTATAATTTTGAAATGCACCTTATAATAGGAAGCAAAGGCGTTTGGCGGTTTTTCCAGCGAAAAAAAAAATTCATTTATTAATACAATTAAATATGATACAATTATAGAAGGTCGTAAAATAAAGGCCCTCGTTCGGCAAAATAAGGCCCTAGTTTGTTTGGTTTTCAAATTTCGATATACGTCAATAGAAAATGTGTATTAACCCTTATATGGTGTTTGGGGTTAAAACTTGCCATTATAATCTTAAGTTAGAGCTTTCTTTTTTATAATTTAATTTGTATTAGCTTTGAGTTTCCAAAAATACGTAGTTTTTGTTTTTGAATAGACAGACTTCTGATTATGTTTTTAACCTTAAACTAAATTCTAGTCCGAAAATAAAACGTTTTTACGGCTCCGCTGACATTTACTTGTTCGGCTGCACTATTAGCTATATGCGTAATTTTCGGCTTAAAGTAAATAGATAGACTTAATAAGTAGGCAATCGCGGACGTAATCTGAACATTTGAGTAAAATCGGATAATAAACATGGAAGTTATTAAACAATAAATTTTCTGTGTATACTTCCTCTTCTTCTTAAGAGAGATTATCAGATTATGAGAGCGCACGTGCGTATTGCTCAACACGTCCCTAGCAAGATTTGTCTTTTTTCGGTGTTGCTCAACATGTTTCTAGCAACATTAGTCTTAATTTGTCAGCATTTTCTTTTTTCCATGTCCATATGCTATTTAATTTCAACGACAACGCTTTGGGTACCGGGTATCTCACAGTCGGTCACACTCGACTGTAGCTTTCCCATTTTTTTTTTTTTTTTTTTCTTAATTAATTATTGTCTATATTTTGATTTCTTAGAAACTTTATTAAATTATTCTTAAATTAATTGTACCATGCAATTAAATAATATCCAATTATGTGGGATCTTGACCATAAAAGAAATAAAATTAAAAATATTAAAATAAATCTTAAAATACATATGTGATTTCAAGGGAAATAGGCAAGTCAAATATAAAAGGTTTAAATCAAAAAAAAAAAATTATGAACATGCTAATTGCTTCTCCGTCCCCTTCTCGTCCCTGACCAGTGGTCGCTTCCACTTCTTAGTTGGCTGCCACCCCAAAATGCTGGTGCTTCAGAACATACCAAGGGCTACAAGAAAGAGAATGAGAGCAGTCAGTCAAAAAGTGGCAACGGAAATGGTAATGACCCGGTATGACTGGGCAAGCAGTCGCCATTGGGTTCTGTGGAGAGATCATAGCGTTCAGTCCCAAGAATCCGCGCGCGGCCAAGTTCGTGGCAGCAGCCGTCGTGGACGTGGTTCCCAACGGTGTTGTACGACTACAATGCTGAGATATCCACCAGCAGACGAGGAGGAGGAGCAGCAGACGAAAGAGGCCGGACACAACAGGATGTCCTTCGGTCAACACTCCCCATCCTAATCTGGAGCAGCTTTCCAGCAGTGGCAGTTGCTGCAGCTACAGAGCCAGGGGCAGCTCGTCCTCGTCGGCGGCATCGGGAGCTGACCCCGCGGCTTTGGAAATCATAATTTAAGTAAATTATTTATTTAATTTGCTTATTTTCTTGGTATTTGTGGCGTACTCGGTCTGATAGCGTTTATTTCCGCGTAACCGCACTGATAACGATTAAATGTACTTTTCGGCCTAATAATAAATACCAACAACTTACATTTGAGTTTTGCGAAATACCATGAAAGTACCACTAGAAAACTACATACAAATGCTTTGAATGAAGGTGTTTATATACCTGAAAAATGTGAATAATGCACTTGGCTTTTGCTTCTACATCTAATTATATAAAAATATACAAATTTAGTTATTAAATTGTTATATTTCACACTGAAACTCACTGCTCGTTTCTGACCAGTGGTCGCCTACTGGGATTCTTGTTTTAGTTGGCTACCACCACAAAATGCTGGTGCTTCGAAGCATACAAGGACTACAAAAAGGAGAAGTGGCAACGGGAAGCAGCCGTCGTGGACGTGGATGTGCCCAACGATGCGGCACGTCGCAGGTGTCCTACGACTACAATGCGGAGAGATCCAGCAGCAGCCAACTGGACGAGGAGAAGGAGCATCAGGCGAACGAGGCCAGACACACAAAGATGTCTTTGGGTTAACACTCCCTAGCGGGATCTCCAGCAGTGGCATCAGCTGCAGGGCCAAGCAGATCGCCAGGAGCAGCTCGGCGGCATCGGGAGCTGGCCCCGCTACATTGAAAATCATAATCTAAGTAAAGAAATAAATAATTTCTTCATTTTGCACGTATTTGTGGATACGCGGCTTGGCGTTGTTTAATTTGAATTGTAAACAAACACAGCTGACAGTATGGCCGTTTAGCCGTTTCGTATGGATTTTCGGTGAACGCCATGAAACGTGGTCACACTAGAATTATGAAACCCTTTCAACTAGCTAAGCGTTTAGCGCTAGTGAGTACTAGGCTTTAACGGCATTTCGCACGCATTGTATTTACATTTATATCCCGAAAAACAGTTGTTAATTTGTTTCGTTAATTTCTTAATTGGTTTGGTTCAAAAAATGGAAGTCGCTAAATTAACCAAGATGCGAAAAAGCAGAACAATGGACTTTACCAAGGAAGAGACAATTATCGTAGCTTCATCGTTAAACATGTTGACTAACTTTATATTTCAAATAAATTATTTTGTCAACAAACACAGCTGATTTAAGATTGGTATGACCGCATCATTTACCTCCCAAAAATACCGAAGAGCGTTTTAAGAAGCGGTCACACTGGAAAAAGTTTAAATCTGTTTGGGGTTGCGAACTGTTCGAGCATCTGCGTACTAAGTTTAATGTATTAATCTCTCATTGAAAGTGCCGTATAGTCGTCTTGCTCGCACTTAGGCAATAACCTATGGTTGCTGTCAAGCCTCTAATTAATGCGCGAATTAATGAAGTTTTTAATGCAGTGTCATAATGCTATTACGGAATTCCGTGAGCAAAATTGTGATATATTTCGTTCGGGAACCAGTGAGACCAAAGAAAACAAAGAAAATGGTCCAAATTGGTCACACTGACTTGTATGTCCAGCTGCGTTTTGTAAACAAACTATATAAATAATCTATATAAAGAATAACTAATTTAAACGCATTTTACTCCTCACGGAATTTCTTTCATCTTAGTACCCGACCAAACTAAATACCACAAAATGCTTCTTCTTGCGCTTTTCGTTCTTTTTGTTTATGAAGTTTTTCGTTTATGGTTTTTTTTCATTGATGTAAGTACTAGGCTTGAAGGAGGAAATCGCTGCTCGGTTGGAGTGCATCGACAGCCTTGAGGATAATCTGGAATTGATAAAAGTAAAGGCGAGGCATTTTATATGCGATTTAACACATAAAATATATTTTAATTGTATTTTTATTGACAATTTTATTGAAATTTTTTTATTGGTAGCAATGGAGTTGGCACCACTTTTATTTGCCTTCACCTCAATTGCGGTTTCAAACATTATTAATACGCCCAATCAAATGCGTTTAAGCTAATTTCTATATTTTAAAGTTTATTTCTAAAGTTTGTTAACAAAACACAGCTGGAAATACAAGTCAGTGTGACCGATCTTAACCGATTTTGACAATTTTCTTTGTTTCTTCGGTCACACTGGTTCCCGAACGAAATATATCGCAATTTCGCTCACGGAATTCCGTAAGCGATTTTCGTCGATCTTAGTACTAGCCTTATGCAATCGATATATTTCGCTTACGGAATCACAGCTGTTTATTGGTTTGTTCTGTCAACGGTTTTACCCGGTTCGCTCACGGAATTTCGTTCATCTTAGTAGTACTAAGTTAGTACCCGACCAAACGAAATACAACAAAATTCTTCTTGCTCGTTTCATTTTTTTTTTGTTATGAAGTTTTCCGTTTATGGATATTTTTTTTTTATGTTAGTACTAGACTTTTTTGTCACCCGCTCTCGAAATACCATAAGTCTTCCTTGGCGTCACATGGTAACTCTATACGACTTTCTGGTATTTTTTTCGTTCGTACCTGCCCTTAAAACAGCGCTGCCGAAAAGTGTTTCTCGAATATTGACCTGTCGCTCACTCTCACTAACCGATGTTCGCGTGCCTGAGTAAGTAGCTTTATTTTCAAAAAATTAAAACGGTATAAAAAGTATTTTTTTTGTTGAGCCAGGCGATATAATTCATCGTTATCGATGCGGTCACACTGGGCAAAGCGCAGCTGAAATGTCAAAATTGTGCTAAAAACCCTTAAAAAAAATTCAAAACAAACCCGTTCCTGGCAATACTGTCTACCGGAGGCCACCAGTAAAATGGGCGAGTTCTTCAAATCGCTCAACCTGAACTATTTCACCTCCAGTGAGGGCAGCCCAGCTGCCAACGGTTCAACAGGAGGTTTGGCAGGGGGAGGAGTAGGAGCAGCCATAGCTGGTAGGCTGGACAACGACTACGTGGGACAGAGCCTGGAAGTTGGTGGCCACAAGCTGCGCACCAAGTGTGTCATTGCCGAAGGTGAGCGTCGTGAAAATAGCCAGGGGGTATGAAGAAACGTGGGCTGCTTAGCAGCAACGATGGCAAAAATCAATGAAAAAAGAAATCAAGACTTCCTGGCAAGAACGCGGTCCAGGTTTTTTTTTAATCCCAAACAACATGTTAGGCAAGTGTCGACGTCTGCGCTTTTCTTATACAGCAATGCGTTGGCACAAGCTTTTCCCTAACCACTACTTGCTTACATATTCATGACATATGAGTCATGTGATCGTATTTCCTCACGGAACGTCCTTCTATAATAGTAACTGTAGCTGTCTAAAAAGTGTCCATTCTAATCAAACTAGTCAACTCCCATTTTTCGTTTAAAGCCATTAGATGACGCTCCAACATAAATTTAAAGAGCCCGTTATCAGCGTAGTGTTATCAACTTCCTCTCCTTTCATTTACTAGGCGGATACGCCTTTGTGTACGTTGCCCAAGATGTGCAAACTGGCACAGAGTACGCCCTGAAGCGTCTGATCGGCGCTGATCAGCAGGCGTGCAACGCCATCATTAACGAGATCAGTATACACAAGCAACTTTCGGGCCATGGGAACATTGTCGCTTTTGTGGGGTCTAGCTACACCGCCCCGACGTCACAGCAGGGTGCCCAGTACCTTCTTCTTACGGAACTGTGTAAAGGTAAGCTCCGCTTTAGAATAGCTAAGTATGCGTAAAAGTGCATATGGACTCGTATTTATAGGCGGGTCCCTGATAGACTGCTTCAATGCTGAAACCCCACCCCTCGATCCGTCTTTGGTATTGAGAATCTTCTACCAAATGGCGCGGGGTGTGGCATACTTGCACGCACAAACGCCACCGATTACCCATAGAGACATAAAGGTCGGTATTCAACCAACTCATCACTGGTGCAGAAAACAGTACTTACATGATCGTTTCAGATTGAGAACTTCCTTATTGGCAACGATAATCAGATAAAGTTATGTGACTTTGGCTCTGCCACCAATGAGGTGCTCTCTCCGACATTCGAGTGGAGCGCGCATCAGCGCAACATGCTGGAAGACCAGCTTAACACTGTTACGACGCCCATGTACCGGGCACCGGAAATGCTTGACACCTGGTCCAACAACCCAATTGGGCCCAAGACGGATATTTGGGCTCTGGGCTGCATCCTTTACTTTCTGTGTTACCGCAGACATCCATTTGAAGATGGCGGCAAGCTGCGCATCATTAATGCCAATTACATTATTCCGCCAGATGCACGATATCAGTGTTTTCGTGAAATTATTATGGGCTGTTTTAAAGTAAATCCCGCCGAACGTTTGGACATTGCAATGGTGCTTGAGCGCCTCGCAGCCATCTCTGAAACAAACAATTGGTCCCTTAAAGGAATTCTGAACTTAGGCGGCATTCCAATCGAGTCATCTCCAGCCAGGAGTCCTGCTCGAAAGACTATCGTACAATCGGAGTTTTACCCCGAGACCTTCATTACCGCGCCCCAAATAGCGCCTACCTCCACTGTCACCCCATCCTCCAGTAATGGACACGGTAGCCTACTGTCGTCTCTGCGTGGCGGTGCTGGAACCCTTTTTAAGAACATTAAGGACACCTCCACCAAAGTAATGCAAACCGTGCAACAATCAATCGCCCGCAACGATCTTGACATCAGTCACATTACCTCTCGGATCCTGGTTATGCCTTGCCCGTCCGACGGTTTCGAGTCGGCCTATAAGACCAACAATATCGACGACGTCCGCCTGTCTCTAGAGGGCCGCTTTTCCCCACAAAAAATAAGCATTTACAACTTTGGCCAGCGTTCAGTGCCCCGATTGCCACCACCCGTGCGTACAGTTGAGGCGGGTTCTGTTTTCGGATGCCCTCAGGCTCACGCTCCCAATCTACAGGTATGTGAGGGGAAAAGGGATCTAAATACTGAGGATTGATAAATCTGATCAAGATTTAATTAAATCATTATAATATATAATTCGAATTTATTATACCCGGTACCCATAGGGTACAAGGGTATTATAAGTTAGTGCCAATCGAGAATGTATGTAACAGGCAGAAGGAGGCATCTCCGACCCCATAAAGTGTATATATTCTTGATCAGCATCACCAGCCGAGTCGATTTAGCCATGTCCGTCTGTCCGTCTGTCCGTCCGTGTGAAACAACAGATCTCAGAGACTATAAGAGCTAGAGTTACCAAATTTGGTGACAACATTGGAATCTGTTGCACGCAGATCAAGTTTGTTTTAAAATTTGGCCACGCCCACTTCCGCCCCCGAAAAAAATAAAAAACGGTATATAAGCTATAGGCGTGATTTTCGACTTAAAGTAAATAGATATACTTAATAAGTAGGCGATTGCGGACGTGCTCTGCAAATTTGAGTAAAATCGGATGATAAACATGAAAATTATTAAACAATTAATGCTTTAATGCTCTCTCGCTCTATCGCACTGCTTAGGAATAATTTCGCGTGTCTGAGCACTTAGCTTTTGGGTGGCAGTAGCGAAAAAAGTGTTGCGTGCTTTCGAGCGCAGTATTAATTCGTAATGCAGCTGCGTACAGATGCAGAATTAGTCTTTTTTGAACGTTGCTCAACATGTTTTTAGTAACATTTGACTTTATTTGTCAACTTTTTGTTTTTTCCATGTCCGTGTGCTATTTAATTTCACGGGCAATATTTTGGGTACCGGGTATCTCACAGTCGGTCACTCGACTGTAGCTTTCTCACTTGTTTTATTTGTTTTATACCCATTACCCGTAGGGTATAAGGGTATTACTATTTAGTGTCAACCGAGAATATATCAACAGGCAGAAGAAGGAATCTCCGACCCCATATAAAGTACCAGCATAGACAGCTGATATAGCCATGTACGTCTATCCGTTTGCTTACCTGGGCATACAGGTACAGGTCCATATGAAAGAACGGATCTCAGAGTCTAGTAGAGCTAGAGCAACCAAATTTGGTCTCAACATACTTATCTGTTGCACGCAGATTAAGTTTGTTACAATTTTTTCACGCCCACTTTCGCCCTCGAAAACCATTAAATACGTGTAACTAAGCTATAGTTAAAATTAAATATATATGGAATAAATGGGTGTTAAGTGTGTTAACGCCCACGTCCATTATGACAAGTTTAAAAGCGTCGTAGCGTCCGCAGGGCCTTACGATTGTTTAATTTTGCCTGCATATGTCCAATCACATATTGAGATTTCTATAATTATGAGTGCATATTTTATTTGTGAACCTAAAAATGGTTTTCTAAAATTGTACTAAGAAATCAAAGTGAAAAAATTGGTTGTCTGTAAAGTCGGTTTACTGACTTTGAACGTGACAACGTCTTAAGAAAATACTGATGGAATGGTAGCATTTACTTAAGACGTTGTCACGTTCAACTATCGTCAGTAAACCGACTTTACAGACAACTAATTTTTGAATACATTTTATGCTCAAGGAAAGTGCAAAATTTACTTCATTTAAGACCGAATAATTTTCAATTTAATACACAAAAGTTCTTAGTTTAACAACGAATCATTCTCAATTATTTGACACTGGGTAAAAAAGTTATGTAAAATTGAGAGAGGTAGGCTGTAAATGGCCAGTTTCTGAAGAGGATCAGGCAGTGCCGGCTGTAAATGGCCAGTTTCTGGAGAGGATCAGGCAGTGCCGGCTGCAAATAGCCAGTTTCTGGAGAGGATCAGGCAGTGCCGGCTGTAAATGGCCAGTTTCTGGAGAGGATCAGGCAGTGCCGGCTGTAAATG